>APFE031417347.1:8248-35678 GCA_000404065.3 Pinus taeda | reverse complement strand
CTTCCCACGTGTGGCTGAAATTCGTCCTCCAGGTAGCTCGTACTCTTTAGGATGAGAGAGGAAGATGTGAGTTGTGTTGTGATGAAATTCTCTCCAACTTTTCCTGTATTTATATCCATCAAGGAGGGTGTGTGACACATTTGTTGGGCATGTGAGCCTACATTACAAAACTGGCCGACCTTGCACATATAATTTATTAAGAATAATAAATTCAAAATATAAGTTCTGCTCATCGGATTAAGACTATTTTTATATGGATTTTACACCTCTCAGAAAGAGGAATCCAACAAAAATATTAGCCTCTTAATCTGAGTATCAGAACATGGAGTTTGGACCTAGTTGTCCAAATTTAACACCACTTCATTTTGACCATCTCTCTGTGGATGAAAGGTTGTACTTTCCTTCAACTCGGTGTCCATCAAGTTCCATAAAATTAACCAAAAATTCCCAACAAATTGAGAATCACGATCGCTTACAATAGAAGTAGGCAATCCAAAATGAACCCATACATTTTGAAAGAAAAGTTGAGCTGTTTTTTCAGTTGTAATTTGCTTTTTACAAGGAATTAATATGCACATCTTGTTGAACATATCCACAATGACATACAAATAATCATGACTTTTCCTTAATAAAGGAAGACCTCCTACAAAATCCATAGAAACACTTTCCCATGGTCGTGAAGGCACTGGAAGTGGTGTGTACAATCCTAGTTTCCTATTACTAGGCTTATTGACTGCACACAATGAACAACCTTTGATAAAATGTGACACACATTCAAGCATATGAGGCCAATAAAAATACCTCTGAAGATTTTCCATTCTTTTACTTACACTAAAATGTCCAGTAATAAGAGAAGTTTGCGCTTCCCTTACTCTCTCTCCCTATGGAACACAATTTTTTCCCAAATGATACAACAGGTTATCATGTACATGGTAGTCTAATTCCTCAACTTGGTGGCCTTGACTCAAGTTTAAATATACCTCTTGAAAGTCAACATCTTGTGCGTATTTTTCAACATAACTTTCAGGCATAACAGAATGATTCTCAAGTAAAACGACTACATTAATAGTTGTTTTAGAAAGCATATCAGTAACTTTGTTATAAATATCTTTCTTGTACCTGATTACCAAGTGGAATTGCTATAAAAATCCCATCCAACGAAAATGCCTTGGCCGCTGTAATTTAGTTTGAGATTGGAGATATTGCAGAGGCTGAATATCGGTGTGAATAATGGTTTCTTTTCCCATCAAGTAATGCTTCCATTTCTTCACACTTTGAACCGATGCATAAATCTCTTTATCATATGTAGGATAGTTAATAACAAGACAATTAAAAATCTCATAATGAAATAAAATGGGCTTACCATGTTGTAAAAGAACTGAACCCATGGCGTAGTCACTTGCATCTATTTGTATTTCAAATGGTTGTTTCAAATCTGGCAATGCTAAAACTAGGGTTGAACTGATCTTTTATTTTAAAGAATCAAATGCTTTTTGTTGTTTGCCTGCCCATTGGAAGACAACCTTCACGCTGGTCAAAGAATGTAGTGGAGTTGCTATGGAGAAGAAGTTAGCAATAAACTTCCTCCAGTACTGCCCCGCGCCCACAAAACTCCTTACTTCTGTGACTGATTTGGGTATTGGCCAATTCACAATGACCGAAAATTTAGAGGGGTCAATCTTTAGCACACCTCCTCCAACTATGTGGCCCAAATACACTAAGGAAGTTTTCTCGAATTCACATTTAGACATCTTTAGAAATAAATGCTCTTTTCTCATGATATCCAAAACTTTCCTTACATGCTTGACATGCTCTTCTTGTGATTTTTTGAATATCAAAATATCATCTAAATAGACAATTACAAACTCATCAAGAAATAATCTTACAACATCATTCATAACTCTCATGAGTGTAGCTGGAACATTGCAAAGACCGAAAGGCATAACCAGGCACTCAAACAATCCTTGTTTGGTTTTAAAAGCAGTTTTCCAAATATCCTCTTCAACTATTCTTACTTGATGATATCCACTTCTCAAGTCTAATTTAGTGAAATTTTTTGCTTTTTTCAACTGATTTAGCAAATCATCTATTCTGGGTAGTGGGTATCGATTCTTTATTGTAATCTTATTCAAAGCTCGATAGTCTACACACATGTACCAGGTTCCATCTTTCTTTGGTACCAATACAATTGGTGAACCACATGGCGAAGTCGAGGGACGAAATACACCTTTATCCAATAATTCCTGGACTTGTTTCTTAATTTCTAAACTTTCCAGAATTGACATTCGATACATACCGATGTTTGGGAGTGGAATATCCTATTATAGCTGAATTTCGTGTTGAATTACTCTTTTGGTGGCAATCCTTTTGGATCTTGAAACATGTCTCCATATTGATTGACCACATCAAGCAATTCATCTTTCAACTTCATGCCACAACCTGCAAAGGACTCCTTCTTTGAGTCATTCTTCTGCTTGATCATAAGGAACATGAGACTCTTGTTGGAATTGACCATTCACTTCATTTCCCCTATGCTTGCTAAAGATAGACTAAGCTTTCTGCGATGGCCTATCACAATATACTCCATGCCATCTTTGAACAAATGATATTTTTTCTCAAATCTATGGAAAACGGATTTTCTATCATACAGATACGGGCTTCCCAACACAATCCCAGAAATATCCAATGGCACAACGTCTAATTCGACTTCATCAATGAAATTGGCAGTGATTGCAAACCTGAAAATGCATTTCCCGGTGACTTGTGAATTGGAATTCTTGGTTATCCAACCTAATGGATAAGGTTTATGATGAGATACAGTTTCCAAATTCAACTTCTTGACCAAGTCTGTAGAAAATAATTTTTCTTGAGATCCACTGTCAAACAATGTATCAATCTTGGTGTGTTTGGAAATAACTCTAATATGGAACATCTCAATTCTGTTTTCCTCATTCAAAGCATTATTGGAGTTAATTGCTACATCGGTGCTTCCCACGAATTCCTCTTTTCTTGCTTTTTCCACGACTTTTCCCTTAGTGATTGTGGTTGCACAACAAGACTGCAACATTTGTCCTATGTTTCCCTTTACTGTTAAATTTCTTTGGTCTTAATTCTGGATGAAGCTTCCAGCTATGCGCTTCATTATGGTCTTCTTTGTAACAATTCTTACACAGGGTTTCTCCCCTTATTTCTTAATAGAAGCATTTTTTTTTTTATTTTATTTTATTTATTTATTTTTTTTTTTCTGCTTTCCTTTAAATTTATGCCCTTTTTCATCACTTTGAAATGGCTTCTTCTTACCTTCTTCTTGTACATTTTTCCCTCTTGCTTTGAGGTGTGTAACTTGAACACAGACCTCATCAAGATTTGTGGGACTAAACATAAGAACTGTATGTCTAAGAGAGCTATGCAATCCTCCTATGTATTTCAACAAAGTATCTTGTGATCGTAAGTCTACTCCTAGCATAAAAGCTCTTTTCCTAAACTCTTGAGTATACTATTGCACATTTTGACCTTTTAACTCTCTGAAATTTTGCTCATTCATGAAAGTTTTTTACATATGAGCTAAAGGGTAGAGCTATGTTTTTATAGCAGCAATGAAAACATTCCAAGAAATAATGATCTTACCGTGTTTTTTGATCTCGTCTTGAGTCCTTGATTCCCACCATACAAGTGTTGCACCCTCCATTCTCAATGAAGCCAATTGAATTTTGATATCATCCTCTTGAAGGTTCTGAATTCTACAATACACCTCTAACTAACGAATCCAGTTATCCATCTTCTCTGCATTCACTTCACCATTGTACATAGGCAACTTGAATTTAACATCAAGCTTTAGAAAAGGTGATTTACGAATTCCTTTCAAAGAATGATGATGAGTATGAGTAGCGGTATTATTAGTGGGAGAGGGTGAATATAATTTCAAAGAAGAAGATAAAGAATATGGTGGAGGTTTTCCTCCATTCACATTACTTCCTTTTCCTTTATCTTCTTTTCCATTACCTCCTCCTGAAGAGCCTTCTCCATTGGGAGGCTTGGAAATTTCTCCTTGCAACCTGTCGTTCCTTAAGAAACCAATTTCCTGGCTGTAGGGAAATTGTGCTTAAGACATTAATAAAGATTATTTACTGTCACTTATTGTTTATTAGATTACCAAATTAAGGACTTGGAAAACTTCGCCTTAGACTCTTAATACATGCATGATCAGAACTTCTCAAAATACCATTTGCTACTAAATATAAATGATGATTGAGGAAAGTTTGAAAAGGGAAGTTAAAGACAATACGTTGATCTCTCACATAAACTATTATCTGTAACTTAGAGGAATTATGATCATGAGGAATAAATCATAGACAATATGTTGGTTTTTCACAGAAACTACTATTTATAACTTAGAAAGGAAATGATGACTTTAAGTATAAGAGTGCTCTTTAAGGGATTTTACCCTGCAACTTCATTACTACACTTAAAAAGAAGAAAACATTGCATGACACATGATAGTAAAACTTACAAATTATATGTAACAACTCCTGGAAACTTCTGGTTGTTTTATTAATCAATGATGTTATCAGAAATGCAGTGGCCTCATTCTCTAAAATTCCAACTCTTTCTTAGTAAATTTCCCCCCTTTATACATTTTTGGAATAGTTATTGAAACTGTCAAACTACTAAACTGCTTTCTAACTATCTAAATTAAAAACTATTACACAACTTTTCAGAGGTTTAAAGACACCTCAAGGAACATAACATAACAGAAAACAACTGAATTTAAAGAAGACAATAATTGCTGACTTGCTCTGTTAAGCCGCTGTCAAATTCCTTAATCTGCTTAAACCATAATGCTATGTGTTAGAATTTATTTAACCCTGGGCTTACGCATATATCGGATGCCTTTTAATCAGCCAAAACACCAATAAAACCAACCATTACCTTTTCCTTTCAAATTTAGTTTCAACGCCAATTTTACATTTACATAGCAAAACTGATGCAAAACGCATGAAGCGGAACTGAAAAGGAAACAATCAGATTTAATAAACTTATCATTCAATGCTACATTGACTTTCCATTATAAATCACAATTGGCGCTTATTAAACAGTGTATTAGATCTAGTCTTAACAATTTTGCGATATGGTGGACCCGATGGTAGTATAAAATATGTGACATAAAGTATCAGGTCTGACCATCGTAATCGCATGCGGCCCTTTATGCACCTTTAAAAATATTGAACTTATATATAAACCCTTTGTCTCTACGCTTTTGAAAATATAATGTAAGATGTGCTTTTTCCACTTTTAACACTGTCATTGCAATCAACAGTTGGTGTTTTCCATATATACATATATTATGTCATTGATGTGATGGACCCGCTGCAGTCATGAAACGTAATACATAAGCTTTTAGTTCTGGCTTACCCATATCACAATCGGCGATCATTGAATGCACCAACCTCTATATTCATTGTTTTACGGACCTTCCGGGCTGTTAAATATAACGTAGATATATTTCGGGTCCGCTATCATTTATCGCAATCGGCGATCTTTGAATACACCAACATACGTATTAACGCTTTACGGACCCACCGAGCTGTTAAAACATAACATATATGCACTTCGGGTCTGGCTTGTTAAGTGCTTATTTATGTTATAATATTTTATGATAGAAACGCATATAAAACATGTAACCAAACCCTTTTTCACCTTTCCAAAGCTTTGCACAATTTTCAAGAATCGCAATGGGCAATTGGCGATACCTGTGGTAATAGTTCATGTAACTTCCCGTTGCACCTTTTGCGATCGCAATCCAATCGCATCATTAACACACACACATATATATAAAAGACCCACTCCATATAGCTATTATATTGTGATTTGACTTTATCACATAGGTTATTTCCTTTATACTTGTTCCTTTGTGATTTTGATATATTATAATCGAATAAGTATTACTGTTAGACTTTGCAGAGTAGAAAGTATAAAGGGCTTCATTGATAATTTTATCACACATTGTAATAAAATTTATAAATAAGGCTAAAATCACAACATAAGCTACAACATCTGGCTCCACTTCGGGATGGTGCTTTTGTCCCGGAAGCACTAAGAACCGCATATCAGTGCCTTATCCATTGGGCATGGAATCATATATTGCTTTGCCAAGTCTTAATTGTGTGAAAACCTATACAGTGAACCGACACCAATATCTGCAATGCTTAGATGCTTATGCTCTAATAACAAAATATTAAGAATCATAAATCAGTAGCCTTAGTTTGGCATGGAGTCCAAAACTATAAAAAGCCTGAAATCTGGCAACTGAAAACCTGACAATCTTGAAGTTTGACACCTCTACAAACCAGTTTCCAACTGGGAAAGTCACCTTTATTCATACATTAATGATTAAACGGAAAAACTGTAACTTGAAACCAAGTGCGCAACACATAAGCTTATTTATGTACAAGTTCCTACATATGTACATGGCTGACCTCAATCAGATGAAGTCAATCTTCCAATGATACCAGATTAACATTTGAGTGCTTAATCCAAATTCATTCTGCCAGTGAATATTGAAAATGCCATTCATCTTGAATAAAAAATAAATTATGCATAAAAGCAGCTCACAACCAAAATTAGAAGAATATCCACCAAAAGATATGTGTAGACTGCTAATAAATTCCTCTATGTAATCTGCCATAGGATCTTCAAAAGTATAAGAAAAAACATGTTTTTGATAAGCTCCACCAAATAAATTCTCTATATATGAAGATTCTTGCCCAAATAGACCTTCTGTTGGGATGATATGCTTAACAGAACAATCAGTAACATCTTTAAGAAAATGATCAATGTCACTTTCATGTCTCCACTTTTCATCTCTAAGCTTTGATTGAAAATAACTTGTAATTGTAACTTCAGGAAGGAAAAGGAATTTTTTCACATTATTATACGACATATGATCAAATTCAAATAGATTATTTACCTCTAATCCATGAGCATCATTGTGTTCTTCAATGCATTGATATACAATCCCTTTATCAGCTTCCTTTTTATCTGAGATAGCCTCTTTTTCTATGATAGAGGGCTCAATATATTGCTATCCAACACATTCCACTTGTTGGTTTCTTCCTATAGGTTTAACACCCAACTGATAAACTTGAAGAGCTTCATCCCGCTCCCCATTTAAACCACTTTCATTATAGATAGGAGGATCATCAAATTTAACCAAGTAAGAACTCTGGGGATTTATTTGCAACTTAATTATTTCTTCCTCCTCTCTACTGCTAAGCAGAAATTCTTGATGCATGCTTGAACTTTCCTCTATCTGAATACTCTCTTGATCTGCTTGAAAGGTTATTGAAGAATTTTCTACATCATTTTGAGAAAATGATAGTTCTTCGCTTTCAGAGACTTGCGCATAACTCTAAATGCTTTATATATTTTCATCAAGATCATTATTTTCTTCAACAGGATCATCATGAGCTTTTAAAGTTTCTTTAGCATGATAATATTCACAACAACCTTCAAAAAAAAACTTGTGTGGGTAATAAATTCTACAAGAAGAATTGAATACTAAATGGAAATCTTTCAAAGAGGAAATGCTTGCAAAAGGCAGAGACCTGAACCAAGTCCTGGCTTCTTGATCCAAAGAAAACATAAATAGTTTCATCTTAACATCTTCATGAAAGATGCCCTGCTGCTCCATGCATTCATGAAACTCTTGGAAATGCTGAGCTAGATCTTTATATTCATTTCTACCGAATCTTGGAAGATACTAATTCCACACAGAAAATGCAGGCATATCATGAGGATAACCAGTGATCCCACTAAAATCAAATGCATCAAATTTATGGACTAAGAATGCAGGGAGAGCCATTAAAACCCAACAAATAAAACTTCAAAATATAATAGAGTCACCAATCAATGTGGTAAGTAAAATCATAGGTGTGCATATACAACCAACTGCTGAAACTTGTCACCCTCAAGAATCAGCTTCAAACTTAATGAACCTATGGAAAAGTCTTCTTATTCTATTTCTTTGTAGACTGTGGTTTTTGTTACAATGGAGTCACCTTTTATTGCTTTTATTCAAACAACAAAATATACCCTCCTCACTGAACAACCAGAGGAAAATATTGAAACCCAGGGAAAAACCTTCTTGTCTTCTCTCCCCAGCAACGACGCCAATTAATTTTGTTCCTTAAGAAACCAATTTCCTGGCTGTAGGGAAATTGTGCTTAAGACATTAATAAAGATTATTTACGGTCACTTATTGTTTATTAGATTACCAAATGAAGGACTTGGAAAACTTGGCCTTAGACTCTTAATACATGTATGATCAGAAATTCTCAGAATGCCATTTGCTGCTAAATATAATGATGAATGAGGAAAGTTTGAAAGGGATGTTAAATACAATATGTTGATTTCTCATAGGAACTATTATCTATAACTTAGAGGAATTATGATAATGAGGAATAAATCATAGACAATATGCTGGTCTTTCACAGAAACTACTATCTATAACTTAGAAAGGAAATGAGCACTTTAAGTATAGGAGCGCTCTTTAAGGGATTTTACCCTACAGCTTCATTACTACACTTAAAAAGAATAAAACATTGCATGACACATGATAGCAAAACTTACAAATTACATGTAACAACTCCTGGAAATTTCTGGTTGTTTTATTAATCAATGATGTTATCAGAAATACAGTGGCCTGGTTCTCCAAAATTCCAACTCTTTCTTAGTAATTTTTTCCCCCTTTATACATTTCTGGAACAACTATTGAAACTGTCAAACTACTAAACTGCTTTCTAAGTATCTAAATTAAAAACTATTATAGAACTTTTCAGAGGTTTAAAGACACCTCAAGGAACATAACATAACAGAAAACAACTGAATTTTAAAGAAGACAATAATTGCTGACTTGCTCTGTTAATCCGTTGTCGAATGTCTTAATCTACTTAAACCATAATGCTCTATGTTATATTTTATTTAAACTTGGGCTTACGCATATATCAGATGCCTTTTAATAAGCCAGAATACCAATAAACCCAACCATTTCCTTTTCCTTTCAAATTTAGTTTTAATGCCAATTCTCCATTTACATAGCAAAACTGATGCAAAACGCATGAAGCGGAACTAAAAAGGAAACAATCTGATTTAATAAACTTATCATTCAGTGCTGCATTGACTTTCCATTATAAATCGCAATTGACACTTATTAAACGGTGTATCAGATCTAGCCTTAACAATTCTGCGATATGGTGGACCCGACGGTAGTATAAAACATGTGACATAAAGTATCAGGTCCGACCATCGTAATCGCAAGTGGCCCTTTATGCACCTTTAAAAATATTGAACTTATATATAAATCCTTTGTCTCTACGCTTTCGAGGAAATTCCACTTAGTCAGTTGGGACACAGTGAAAAGGCCAAAGCTGGAAGGAGGTCTCTAGATTAGAGACCCTGGCCTAGCCAATATTGCCTTAGGTGGAAAAATCATCTGGCAGATCTACTCCAACAAAATCCATCCAGTCAGCCAATTACTTCGGAACAAATACTTCAAAGGAGTCTCATTGAGAAATCTCCAAGCGAATAGTATTCCCAAAGGCACGCTGATGTGGAACTTATGTAGAAAATGGCTTGCCACCTTCCAAAAACAGTTTTACAGAGTGCCTGGAAAAGGAGAAAATACTTTGATATGGAAAGAAAAAATCATGGGCAATCCCCCTCTAAAACATTCAGTGGAATTAGCCGACCTTCATGACTGGCTCTCTCAGAACGGCTTGCTCAGTCTTGCCAACAGTTCTACCTAGGATAGACAAGGAAAATGGGAAGATTGGGTCCTCCCCAATCTGCCAACACATTTACTTCACGAAAAGTACCTTCTCTTGGACAAGCTGAAGGGCTCGACACCTATTAACATACATGCTTCGGATCTTTGGAGGTGGGGGAAGGCTGGAGTCTACACCCCTGCACTTGGTTTTGCAACCTTGCTTCCCACACAAAATCAAGCTCACAACCCATCCATATGGCAGCGTACATGAGACACATATGGAATCCCCAAGGTGAATTTTTTCACTTGGCTTCTCATTCACACGAAAGTATTGATAGGTGAGTATCTTGCTCACAAAGGCATAGGAGGGCCACATTGGTGCACCATGTGTATATCTGCACCTGAAAACATGGACCACCTCTTTATAAGTTGTGCCTTTGTCCAAACGGTATGGGCCCTTGTCCTTCATGGCCTTAACGCACCTGCCCCTATCCAGGGTACAGTCGTTGACCTCTTCTCCACCTGGACCACAAGGTATCCAAGGACTCTCAACGCATAATCACTGTGGAACTAGATCTAGCACTCCATCCCCAAGTTCATTTGCTAGAAATTTTGGCTCGCCCGAAATAACTAGATTCAATGTAAAGTCCTCACCCTTGACAGTGGTGGCTAGAGCTAAGGCGTCCTTGATGGAAGCTCTTGAAAACTACCCCAACAAGTTAGATGACAATCTCATAACTGAGGAACGAACTGGTTGGGAACCCTTCTCGTCCGGGACAGAAAAAGCACCTACCCACCCCATATTCAACCCTGAGTAGCGCATTAGAACAATAGATGCAGAGTTCCAAGCCTAGTGGAGGAAATAGGGAAAGGTAACAGTTTTCTTCGATGGCGCCTCTAAAGGAAATCTAGGGATCTCTGGCGCAGGAGGTGTGGTCTACTCTCAGGACAACTCCTGAATAGACAGTTACAGTTGGGGACTAGGGTACAACACAAACAACCGGAAAAAATTCTCGGGCTTCTTAAAGGCTGCCAGATCACACAGGAATAGGGGCACAAAGCTCTTCAGGTCTTCGGGGACTCAGAACTCTTGATAAAAAAATTAAACTCAGACGAGAATTTTAGCAATCCGACTCTCACCAATACTCTCCAGAGGCTGCAGGGCCTGTTGGTTCATTTTACCTCCTCCTCCTTTTTTCGCATCCTCTTCAACTCAAACAAGGAAGTAGACATCAAATCCAATGAGGGATGCAGGTTGGCTCAAGGTTTAAAAAAAAAAACTCAGAAGAACCAGTGTGGACAACCATACCATAGCTCAACCAGCACTACGTAGACCAAACTTCACAGATATCGAAAACAAAAAAGGAAAGGTTGCTTGGTGTAATATGGATTTGTGTATTCATGCCTCCATGTAATGTCGGTTGATTAGATTGCGGCCCAACCGTTGATATATCAATATATTAACAGTTTTAGTTAAAAAAAAAAGAAGAAAATATAATGTAAGACGTGCTTTTTCCACTTTTAACAATGTCATCGCAATCGACAGTCGATGTTTTCCATATATACATATATTATGTCATTGATGTGATGGACTCACCGCAGTCATGAAATGTAATACATAAGCTTTCAGGTCCGGCTTACCCATATCACAATCGACGATCATTGAATGCGCTAACCTCTATATTCATTGTTTTACGGACCCGTCGCGCTGTTAAATATAACGTAGACATATTTCAGGTCTACCATCATTTATTGCAATCGGTAATATTTGAATACACCAACATACGTATTAACGCTTTACAGACCCACCAGGCTGTTAAAACATAACATATATGTGCTTCGGGTCCGGCCCGTTAAGCACTTATTTATGTTATAATCTTTTATGATAGAAACGCATATAAAACATGTAACTGAACCCTTTTCCACCTTTTCAAAGCTTTGCACAGTTTTCAAGAATCACAATTGGCAATCGGCGATTCCTGTGGTAATAGTTCATGTAACTGCTCGCTGCACCTTTTGTGATTGCGATCCAATCGCATTATTAACACACGCACACACACACACACACACACATATATAAGACTCGCTCCATATAACTATTATATTGCGATTTGACTTTATCACATAGGTCATTTCCTTTATACTTGTTCCTTTGCGATTTTGATATATTATAATCGAATAAGTATTACTGTTAGACTTTGTGGAGTAGAAAGTATAAAGGGCTTCATTGATAATTTTATCACACATTGTGATAAAATTTATAAATAAGGCTAAAATCACAACATAAGCTACAACACAACCTATTATTCCTCTTTTTATAGAGGACCTTAACCATCTCCGTCATATCAAATAAAGTCTTTCTGAAGGTCTTCTCATCTTCTATCATGATAGGTTCTCCTTCATGAGCCATGATCTCTGGCGACTCAATTGCAACTTTTGCAACTTGAGGATCTACTAGTGTAGAAGACTTTGGAAACCTTGCTTTTCTTCCCCTTGAGCCAACTATAGGGATTTCAACCAACATTCCTTCTCTTCTGATTTTTAACCTTGTAACCATGACATAAAATTTCAAACAATTAAATCCTTCTTTCATAAAGCAAATCTAGTAAGAAAAAACTACTTCTCTGATACCAACTTGATCTTAAATGGAGCAGATTAGTAATGTTGTGCTAATTCCCTATTCAGAATAAAACACAAGATGATTGTCATTTTCTTATCAAGTTCTTAAGGATTCAATACTTTTGCTTAATTAACTCATTCCCATGAGAGTTTCTTATGTAAATGTTATAAACAATTTAACATAAAAATATATGTTGAACAACAACAAAATAATAGCAAAAAACATCAAAATACAACACACAACAAGAACATGATAAATGAGTTCACCTCTCCTGGGTTACGTCTCCTTGGTCCAGCTTCCAATGGCTTGGGCCTCTCTATTATGGTCAAATTACAACAAAAGTGTGTTCACAATGCTCAAATGCCTTTGAAACCTGTCTCAATGAGTTAAAAATCTTCAAACATGGCTATCTAGCCTCTTTTTGCATCCAATTTGGATAAGAACGGAAGAAGTTATGACTTCTCCAAGTTCTTCCACTATTTGTTCCACAAAATGCTCTAAAACCGACCAAAACCCCCATTTCCGCTCCAAAATCAGCTAATAGAGTGAGGAATTCATCGTTCAGAGGTCTATATTATATTGGCCTTATCGCAATTGCAATCAGTAAGTGTTGCGGGCTCTTAACACAACAAAACATTGTGATGCGGTATTGCAAATCCGACGGAATAATTAACTACAACATATAAAATTCCTGTGTCTAGAACCTCTCGCTCATTGCAATTGGTGAAGTTCAACATGGGGGCACACTACGATAATATCAGTGGTATATACAACTTTCTTTTATAATGAAAGCAAATGTTTTTTTTGAACGAGTATAATATTTTTCCAAAAAGAAGAAAGAAGAAAAAAGGAGAGGAAAGTAAAGTCACTTTATACCTGGCTTTCTTCTTACGCATTGAATATGATAATATTCATTGGTATAGGTATATTCTTAGTCACATTATACCTTGCTTTCTTCTTAAGCATTGAATAATGTTTCAAATTTGAGTGCTGGCCTTGATAGGACAGAAAATAGCACAAAGCGAAGAAGAAAGCATGTTAAAAATGGAAATATATTTGAAGTCAGGTTTAACTTAGATAGATATCGGTGCAGAGAGAAGAATTTCCTGTGTTTATCATAGACTGAGAAAACTCAGGGACCGTATTTTCTCTCTTCGCATATAAGCCTCTTTCGTCTCTCACTCTATTTGTAGCACCCTCTTCGCCTTCCCTCTGATCGTCTTCTGGCTTGATTGTTTCCATCCATGGCTTCGCCTCATAATCAAAAGGGTAAAGCTATCGGCATCGATCTCGGAACCACATACAGCTGTGTGGGTGTTTGGCGCGGTGATCATGACAGAGTGGATATCATTCCCAATGATCAGGGAAATAGGACTACTCCATCCATGGTTGCCTTCACAGACAATGAACGCCTCATCGGAGAACCTGCAAAGAGTCAAGTCTTTTACAACCCTGCAAACACAGTCTTTGATGCCAAGAGGTTGATTGGGAGGCGTTTCTCCGATTCCTCTGTCCAAGCTGACAAGTGCCTTTGGCCATTTTCTGTCGTGTGCGGATCCAATGACAAGCCCTTAATCCAGGTAACATTTAAGGGAGAAAAGAAAACTTTGATGGCAGAGGAAATCTCGTCAATGTTATTGTTTAAGATGAAAGAAAGCGCCGAATCATACCTGGGCTGTCCAGTAAATAGGGCTGTCATTACCGCTCCTGCTTACTATAACAATTCTCAGAGGCAAGCCACTAAGGACGCCGGGAAGATAGCAGGTTTTGAAGTGTTACAAATATTGAACGAGCCAACTGCTGCTGCAGTTGCATATGGATTTGACTGGAATTCTTATTCATCAGAAGATGGGGAGAACATCTTAATTTTCGATTTGGGCGGAGGGACTTTCGATGTTTCTGTGCTTAATATTAAGAAGCACAAAATCGAGGTCAAGGCAGTCGGAGGAGACGGCCATCTGGGAGGAGAGGATTTTGACAATAGAATGGTCAACCATTTTGCGCAGGAATTTCAGAAAAAATACAAAATCGACATATCCTCAGATGCAAAAGCGCTAAGGAGACTTCGCAGTGCATGCGAGAGGGCCAAGAGAGAGCTGTCTTCCTCTGTGGAGACCATTGTTGAAGTACCCTGTCTCCATGAATCCCGAGACCTTCACTCTAAAATAAGGAGGGCAAGGTTTGAGCTCATGAATATGGATCTGTTTGAAAAATGCATTCCAATTGTTGATAAGTGCTTGGGGGATGCTGGAATGAGTAAAACCCAAATTGACAAAATTGTGTTGGTGGGAGGTTCTACGCGAATACCCAAAGTGCAGGAGCTGCTTAAAGATTTCTTCGACGGCGGTAAGGAGTTGTGTAAGTCCATCCACCCTGATGAAGCTGTTGCTTGCGGTGCTGCCGTGCAGGCTGCCGTGTTAAATGGCGATCACACAGCAAAGCTTATACTTCGAGATGTCACTCCCCTTAGTCTAGGAACTAGAATAACTGGGGATATCATGGACGTATTGATCCATAGAAATACACAAATTCCGGTTAAAAGGGAGAGCAGCTACGTTACTGCGCATGACTATCAGGAAGCAGTACTAATAGACGTCTATGAAGGGGAACGGCCGAATATCAAACACAATAATCTTTTGGGCAAATTTGATTTGCAGGGACTTCCCCGTGCACCTAGAGGAGATGTCAAAATTATCATGGGTATTGAGATCGATGCTGACGGAATTGTGAAGGTGTCTGCAGAGCATAAGACAAGTGGGATAAAGGAGGCGATGATCGTGACGAATGACAGCGGTAGGTTGAGCGATGATGAAATTGCCAAAATGATTGCAGAGGCAGAGAAACTCAAAATTGAAGATCAAGGCTGGAAGGAAACAGTGGAATTGAGGAATGCACTGGATCAATACATCTGCAACATGAGCAAAAGATTGGATAGGGAAAAACTAAGGGGAGAGATGGAGAAGAAAGATGCTGAAAACATCCAAGCTGGTCTCAAGGAGGCAGGTGAATGGTATAGTGAAAACGAGAATGCAAATAAGGATGAATTAGTAAAGAAAATGAAGAATGTTAAGAGATTATGTAGAAAAATAGACAAGAGCCCAAAAGGGCTGGCAACTTGATTGAAATTCTAAATCCTCTGTAACAGAGTCCATATTACATTTTTGAGTTTGCTAAATCATTCCTCTATGTATATTTGTTACATACCAATATTTATGATGCTTATATCATATTTGTATATTGTGTTCAAGCTGCAACTTTTGGTATAGGGACATCATAATTTTTCCTCCAAGATTATCTCTAAACGATCCGTGGTGTGGATTGTGATTTTCTGATGTGATTTTAAAGGAGATCAGTTGAGTCTTTCAATTGAATTTACTAAGATTTAACATGATAGAACAAACTAGTACATAATTCATGGAACACTCTTACAGACACATTTATGGTTACAGGCACCGGAGGTCTTCGAAAAACTTAAAATGATATTTTTAACAACATTATTATTGATATTTAGCCTTCCCCACAATTCATGGCAGAGAGCTTAACCTTGTGTGTTGTATTTTATGTGCTTGCTTCTCTGCTTACATTCTGATTGGCTTACAGGACAAAATATGTATGTGCTTTTTAAGTTACACTTAGAAATCAAATGCTGACAAGGCTGTTCTTGGCAGTGTAAGGACACTTGCAGGGTTGAGCTGTCTTATTTGTTTTGTTATTCATTTTAATCTTGAATTTTTAAATATATAGCGAAAAAAAATAGGAGTTGTCTATAATGCGATTTTTTGGAGATTCCGGTAACGGAATCCCGCGGAAGAAATTGAGGTTAAATCTTGATTTGTTGTAGTTAAAATGGTTTTTTAACTGCATATTTGGATTCAGCACCCTGAAAAACCCCTGGGAGGCTTTGAGTGTGCAGAAACTAGCTATCAAACCTGTGATTCCAATAAATTGTTGCCGGATTTTGACCGGAAAAACTCACCGAAAAAGCTTTCAAAAAGTCGCATTATAGACAACTGCAAAAAAATATGCCCAAACCAATTTTACTCGGTAAATTTTAATCTGATAGTTTATTTATTTAAGCTTAAAATGGGGAACATTAGGTGATAAACTGTAGTGTTAAGTCACTCAAGCATAGAATAGTTGATAATAGAGTGTATTGTTAAAAAACTGCGGTCTCAAATTCAAAAGAAGAAAAGAAAGAAAAAGAAAGAGGAGGGTAAGCTAAATCTATACTCATGCAGTTAATTTGTTTTATATTTTGATCTTTCTCGCTGTGCAGCTGCCAAGCAGGCTTAAGACACACTTAGTTTGTTTTATATTTTGATCTTTCTCGTTGGGCAGCTGCCATGCAGGCTTAAGACACACTTAATTTGTTTTATATTTTGATCTTTCTCGCTGGGCAGCTGCCAAGCAGGCTTAACACCTGAAGGACTATGCTAAAACTGTTGTCCTTTAGATTATCCAGATTATAATCAAAACAGCTTACCTTGCTTCCTGTTGAACAGAGATTTCCCATAATTTGATTGATTTCAGAGTGTTAGAATTTGTTTTCTTCCAACGACTGTATTGCCCAGGAGCACAAGCAGTATTTTTCACTTCAACATTGGGACTGTAATCAATCTTGTTACAGTCTCAATTGTACTGATTATTTCAGATGGAATTTTATATGGCTTACTGATAAACATACGGTAACTTCGAACCTCCAAACTCTTGGAAAATTTCAGTTAGATTTTGTTAATATGGCTTTCATGTTTTGAGAAAGAAAATTATCCTTACTGTCTATGTCTTGAACAGATTTCTTGAAATTTTGAGTTGGTAGTATGTTAGTTTTATAGTGGTTTGTTCAAACAAAAGTCTTATTTTTTTTGCGCCATGAGATCAGCCTTGAATTACTCTGTTCTGCTATTTTTTTGCCATGCGCTCTAAATGGGCCTGCACATTGTAATCAATCTTGAGACAGTTTTGAAGGTCGTTATTATTTAAGATGGACATTTACATATAATAATAGAGAATATAAAAAGCTAAGGAGATTTAAAGGTCGTTATTATTTAAGATGGACATTTACATATAATAATAGAGAATATAAAAAGCTAAGGAGATAAAGGATGCTGACTGACATTAATGGTTTACTGATGGAGAGAAAACATGCTGGCTGACATTCAATGGTTTACTAAAAGAGTATAACATTGAAACTCCAAATTTCTGTAAATTTTCCTATGGTTTTGTTAAAATGGGATTTCATAGATTGAATCAAAATTTATAGTCGAAGTTATCTGCCTTGTACAGAATTGAGTAATGTGTTTGATAGACATTTGTCCAACCAGAAGTCTACATTTATATTAGAATATGACATTAACCTTGAAGTACACTGTTATGGTTTTCTTGATATGCACTTAAACTGGACCTTTGTAGACATTGGGTTGCTGCTGCATGTTTTTGACTTGAGATCTATGTTATGAATGGTAAAGAACTATCAATATGGACCTTTGTAGATATTGGGTTGCTGCTGCATGTTTTTGACTTAAAATCTATGTCATGAATGGTAAAGAAAGATGTAGTATTGATGCTAAACAGATATGCAGCTTTCTGGAAAACCTAATAAAAAGCACAGGCAAGTAGTATCATCGTTATAATTAAACTGAATCAAAGTTTTTAATTACCATCCTGTAATTAAGCTGATCAAAGGTCTTTTTATGATTTATATTTGAGCAATAGTTGTTTACAGAAAAGAAAATATAGTCCACGTTTAACCCTTTTCACTAATTATAATCATTGGTCAGTTCAGATTGTTTAAATCTTAAACTGTGACTTATTTGGTTAAAAATCCAATTTACCTATTTAAAATATTGATATTCAATTATTTTAAACTCCAAATTATTAAGTATTAAGAAGGATTAAAAGATATTGAAATGCAAATTTTGCAAGTCTTTCTATTTTCAAATATTATTGAGTTAAGATAAATCTATACTTATATAAGTATATTAATGTTTGTTTTTTTTTTTTAAGTTTCACTAGCACAATTGGTTGAGAATGGGCCTTGTTAGCAAGGCAACCAAGGATCAAACCTCACGGAGGTGGTTGTCCTTGTGCTAAGGAGGGGAGACATGCTAAAAAATCGAGTCAGCTCAATATTAGTGGTCAAACCTAAAGAATTACACACACCTAGACAGAGAAACAAAAAAAACTAGTTAATTTTCTTTTAAAAAATTATCAATATTTTTTAATTTTTTTTAAATATTATATTAAATTGACTAATACCAAAAATTAAATAAATATATATATATTACATATATCCCGTAAGTTAAAATATAACAATTTCCCTTACTTATCCAAAAACAATGACTATTGTCTTAAAATTTGGAACATTACACAACTACAACTTCCATATTATTAAGTTCAACCCATACAAAAAAAACATCTACATGTAAGCAATTTAATATTTTTATTAACTCAAAAATAAACATATATTTATAAGCAATAAAGCATGTTTATTAAATAACATGCCTTTGCAATAAGCTAAGTGATTCCAATCATGAATGCTTATAAAGCATGTTTATTAAATAACATGCCTTTGCAATAAGCTAAGTGATTCCAATCATGAATTGCATATGTTGCGAAAGGAAAGGAGTTTATATCATTTGGACACTCCATATGGCATTATATGACATTATAATCACAAGGTGAAAAAGAACCCATAAATAATATAAACACCAGTTTTCACTATTGTGAAAGCCATGAAGTTTCTAAGCATGATACAATTTTATGATATTTATTATTATTTAATAAAATGAATTAAGCTCTTTCATATTATTTTCTTATAAACTTGTGACATGAATATTTTCTCTACATTAATTTATATATACTTTGACATTTTATTTCGATATTTAGTGTCATTTCTCAAGCAACTCGGATCAGTGGTATCAAAGCTTAGCTTGTACTCAGTTTTAAATATAGAATTGTTTCAACCATATTTTCTATATTTAAACACTTTAGAGGAACCATCACATGAGAGTTTGGAGTTATCGACGTTTTGAACCTTCTCATGAGGTTCATCATTAAGATGGTAATGTTAAAAAGTATGATTATGCCAAGTAGTAATAACTAGGAAATGAGGAGGACCAAGTAAAAAAAACCAACAAAACTTTAAACTGTAGATATATAAAATATATATTTAATCGTAGCTAAGACATGGATCAGAAAGGAGTCTCTACAACGTTTGAGAAATGTATGATCAAATCTTTTTTGTGGTTGTCTACAATTGAAATTGTTCAAAGGTACACACTTCATCAAATATTTCTCTTTCGTATAGGGAAAATATTTCAAATTTGAGGCTTCTACGATTTGAGGATTCTGATGATGAACCTCATGATCTGGTTTGAAAAGTCAGTAACTCCAAAATCTCATGTGATGGATTTGGAAACAAATTCCCAATAGAACTCAGATCGCAGAAGCCATAGAGTTTGAAAAACGTCAGAGGAAGTTGAGTAATCAATGCCCACAAAACTCAATCGTAATTGCATTGGACATGCTATAATTGATAGGATTACGGACACCAAGACAAAGGATATCCACCATTAAAACATAAAAATATATCAAGTTTTCAAAATAGGACAACTTTTTCACCAAGGCAAATGGCTCATCAGGAGCCAAATTCAATAGAAGTTTCTATTAAAAGAAGTTGTCATTGAGGTCAAAGGTTGTCCTAATGAAATATTAAGTTACATATTCAAATAGTATATTTCGAAATATTGTTTTTGGATTTTTGATGCCCCATTTGGATACCCTATATTTGAATGCATTTTTACTTCACTACCTAGCTGAAATGGAAGCATAACATATATGGCAAGAAAGCTTATTCCAAGACCTTTCCAATGGTAAATGGAACTCCCTCTAACTTGTCATGATTAAGGAGAAATTATTTTTCGAATATTCACTATACATTCCGCCAGTTGCACAAACCAGTCCATCTAGTTGATAAGTTAGCCCAACCAATGGACATGTCGACCCAGTCTAGACCTCAGATGCATTACAAAAAGGTGTGAGAAGGAGCATTTCAATTCATTCACTTAAGCAAGTTTGGATTTTGAGGCCAAATTTTGTCCCCTTTGAAGGCCAAATTTTAGATTTGTGTAGAGGGCCGAATTCTAGTGTGGAAGGCCGAATTTTAGGCTTTTCCTCTAGGCAGTGATTTATCTCTGTTGTGGCCAAATTTCAGGACCAAACTTCTGGTACAAACAAGTATGAAATTAGGCCTATTTTGAGGGCTAAATCTTGTCGTGTTTGAATGTGTGTTCCAAGTTTGTTTTAAGATCTAACACTATTATCTATTGAGGAGGCCAAACCCTACGGAGGAGGTTGAGTTCTACTAATAAGGAGGCTGAGTTAAAGGATCATTTATTGAGGGAAGTTATATTGTTAAGAAGGCCACTTTTATGAATTTGAGTGCCTATGTGAAGGACAAAGGAACAACTGCCAAAAGGGTAGACCTTCATTGACTAATATTGACTCTTGTACAAGCTTTAGTGTTGATAAATCAGTGAGTTGGTGCTAATAAACCAAGAAGTTGATGCTAATAAACCGAGGAGTTAGTGTTGATAAACCAAGGAATTGATGCTTCCTTTTAGTTGGTGCTAAAAAATTTGAATGACTCTATGTATATTAAGAAAAACATTATGTGGTTTTCATGTAAAAATATTTGTGTTCTATATATTTATGTGCTTTGTTTTATCTGTGAATTCATTTACTATTTCAAGTTAAAATTTGTTAATACTGATTCACCACCCCTCTTAGTATTGCTGAATATTCCAACAATTGGAATCAGAGCAAGTTAGTTTAGAAACAATTTGAACATTGGAAGGTAGATCTCAGTGAAACTCATGGACAAGCAATAAAAATACATTAAACATGAACTGCCATTGTTTGATGGACAAAATTATTCCTTTTGGAGCATAAGGATGAGATTGTTCTTACAAACATAAGGATTTGATGTTTAGCAAGTTGTTCTAAATCAATGCAAGGTACCAACCTCTACTCCAACAGATCCAGGTGGAATAAGATTTTATGAAAGTAATTAAAAGGATATACCATGCCATTCTACGTGGGATGACAAGACCATAATTTTTCAAGGTTATGCATTGTGAGTCAATGAAGGAAATTTGGGACAAGCTCAAGAATGTGTATGAAGGAAACATAAAGGACAAAGGGGGCAAGCTTCAAACTTATAAAGGATAGTTTGAACACCTGAAGATGAAGGAATATGAAGACATTGCAACTTACTTTCTCTTGGTTGATGAGATTGTGAATATTATGAGAGGATTGGGAGAGCAGATTGCAGATAGAGTCATCGTTCAAAAGATACTAAGATCTCTCGCAATGAGATTTGATTCTAAATTCTCAGCTTTAGAAGAAACACAAGATCTAGCCTATGTTGAGTATGGATGAGCTATATGGAATTCTTATAATATATAAAATGAGGATAGAACAAGAAAATCCATCCAAAAGGGAAGCAACTTTCAAGGTCTCCAAAAATACAAGGAAGAACAAGCAAAAGTCAAAAATAAGCTTTAGTTGTAGCGATGACTTAGGTGATGAAGAAGGAGTCAATTTTGTGAGAAAGTTGAGAAGGGGAACTGACAAATATAAAGGTCACCTTCATTTAAAATGTTTTGAATGTGGTAGAATTGGTCATTATGCTTTTGAATGTCCTTTTGCAAAAGGTCAAATAGTGATGAAGATGAAAGTTATAAGAAACTAGCATAGACCCATCTTAACTCTAGATCTACTTAGCACCGAAAGGGATCAAATATCTCAAGATGCAAACTTATTTTTGAGTGCAAAATTTAGGGAAAGGTTTTCACCTCGAGAGATTTGATTCCTCTCATTGTTTGGTAGATCCTTAATTAAGATGGATCTATGTTGGTTCTTAATAATATTATTTGTATTATATAAATTTCACATCTCCTTATTCAAAATTTTTCTCATTTTTAATTTTATTAAAACCTTAATTTAATATTTATGGAATTCCACCAAATATTTTTATTAGTGAGCATATAGGATTTAGATATATCTGAAAAGTAATTATAATTTTTTTGTTTTTAGATTTAATTAAAAAATGTTACAAAATTAAATTAAAATAAAATATTTTGATTGTTAAATGAATTATAGTTTTTGGGCATGTGGTATTGATAAACCATGGTATTGGCCCATGGTATTGTAACAAAGCCTATTCACAAGTTAATAATATCCATGGTTAAGAATCTTGTCATATTGTAAGTTTATTGTAAGTATTAAGTTTTATATGCTTATTAATTAGATTTAAATATGGTTACAAAATCAATATTTACAGCGAAGGTGTTCCTATGATGAGTTTTAGCTAGGTAGATTCACCCAATCAAAGAGGTTTGTTTTCATCTTTCTCAGTCCAGAAATTTTTGTCCACAAGGCAAAGGACAACGATTAGATTTTTGGGTTGTCAACCAACACAATTGTGCGGTCAACGACCTCCAACTCCTGCACATCGAAGGTAGACTCCATACCTCCTTCACACCTCTCAAAGGTTTGAACCGCTGCCTCTTAGCAGTATGAGTTGTACACCACTCTCACTGGCTTCCCCTCAAACAATGGTCCCATTGATAGGGAGCCATGGGGAGAAACACATTGTTATTATTTCCATTAGAGCTGAAAATCCCATGCATATAAATTCATTCAAGTTGATTTAATACCAACTGGCTTCAATGCGTGTGCTTGTAATTGTATGTATTATTCCAATATCTGTTAATTCCACCTTATTGTGACTCTATTCAACTACAAAACTATTGGGTTCTGTAATATATTATATATATGAAACACTACCACAACTTTGTGTGTGTTGATTCATTGATTCGACATTCTCTGATGCAAACATAGAGATTTGCGCTGCTATGCTGCCTTCTTCTTCTTTTATTGTAGGGTAGTCTGACCCCGGTCTTACACTGTGCACACTTTTCATATACAACATGAGAGAGCCGGTGGGGTGTTGAATGCTTCGGACTCAGAGACGAGAATGGAAAATCACATTCCAACATCTTGGCAGTGGCATCTCTTTTAAGATTTACAAACCATAAATGTGAGCTTCCATGGGATTCGAACATGCAACGTGGATGTGTGATTATGATGATAGTAGAGTGGCGTGCATGGTCGTAAACGGAAGTTATAGTGTTGTGTTTGTTATTATTATTAATATTTGTGTTCCCAAGATGGAATGCCCTACCCTATTGAGGTGGAGGTCTCTAGAGACAACCGCTCAATCCCTTGGGGAGCAAACATAACATCATTGCAATGGAAAGGACATCGACTAAAAAAATTAGAGTGGGATTGGTCAGCTTAGTTTTAGATCAGGCAGGACGCTGACAAATCTAGGCATCAGTTCAACATGATAAATCCAACATGATAGTTGAAAGTTCACAACATTTTCATTTTTATATCCTCTGAATGTATCCTTTATCAAAACTGCCTTTCATGCCAACATTTAATGCAAATGTAACATTCACAATGCACTAAATGCAATTGAAACTTTGAAAAGTCAATGTTGTGGTTTGTACTTCATTTATTTGTTTATATTTCATGATATTCAAATAGAAATTATGGAAGTTGAAAAGTCAATGTTGTGGTTTGTACTTCATTTATTTGTTTATATTTCATGATATTCAAATAGAAATTATCGAAGTTAGTGAAAAACAAAAAGATATATCTCTGAAAATTTGAAAATAGAGTTTTTTTATTTTTTTCGAATAATTTTTATACAATATTTATTTTATTAGAAATAAGAGTTTTTTATATTTATTGATTTAGTTTTTCAAAATATCATTCCAAATTTTCTATTCCTTCGATGTACATTTGCACCTTTAAGGGCAATTGATAGTTTAATTTATATGGTAAAATGCAGGATCTTAATTTATAGCTACTATCTATATGTTATATATTTTAATGTGATAGGTATATTATGATTTTCTTTTATCTAAAAAAGTGTTTCATAATTTTATTAATAAAAAGAAAATTACAATATAACAAATTGAATTTTATTATTTTTATTACTTTTGACTTTTTATTATTAATTGAGCCAACATTTAAATGTTTACATTCATTTACGGACACTACAACATGTCCCCCATATTGTGCTCTATGTTACTTTTAACATTTTATTATTTTTTTAAACGTGTCAACATGTAAATGTTTATAAACAATCATTTACACCACTATAACATTGTGCCATATTGGGTTGTAAATCGTCTCTCGGCACAATAAATTTTAACCTTTTATTATTTTCTAATTACGCTGACATGTAAATGTTTACAAACATTTACACCACTATAACATTGCCCCCATACTAGGCTATAGAGCACCTCTCGATGTAATGTTAGGCTCCTATACTACTAGTGTAACCCTTTATCGTTATTAGTATAACCCCATTATTATATTGATGTACCCATGTGGTGCCCATATTGTTGCTATTGTGCCCCATAGAAGCCCACTATTGTTATTATTGTGCCCTTACATTATTATTGTTATGTCGGCTATGATTATATTATGACCCCTTAGACTCCTATATATAGAAAGGAGGTATTTTCATTTGTATCATCTAAGAATTTTTCATTTATGTAATGTAAAGGAGGTTTCCCCCTTGAAGAGGCTGAATCTTAAGGTGTTGATCTATCATTTCTATCTTTTTGTGCGCTGGTTTCATAACATTTGGTATCAGAGCTTTGGATTCTAGGGTTTCACTGCTCCAAACAGGTCATCGTGGCATTTGCGCTATAACTTTTTTTTCTGCGACGTTTTAGATGCTAAGAAAAAACCCATTTGGGCCGAGATCATTCTGAACCGCATGTCTGAATTTAAGATCTTTTCGCACTATATTTGCGGAGATATGATCTGAGGAAGTTGGCATTTTTGCAAACTCCCAAATTACATTCCAAACAGGTGACCTTGGGAAAATAGTCATAACTTTTGTTTTGAGAATCAGATTGAAATTTTGTAAGAAGTTACAGAAAGAGGACAGACTGTAGTTTCCTGTGTATATTTTTCAGATCCTAAGGTCGAAACAGTGACACGTGGCACTTCCTACAAGTTCGCTCTTCTGAAAAGGTATATAATTAGGTCATCTTGGGAGATTGTGCATAAATCTTTCTTGAAGAATCCAAATTTGATCAGAGTCCTGGTGGCATTGGAAAGAGGACATAGAGGGCTACTATAGGTCGTAATTTCAAAATTGGAAGAGCCAAAATTACAGAGTTATAATCATTTCAATATCGAGCTCCTAAAATCAAGAAAAGGCGATATGAGGAAGTTTGATGGCAAGGATCCGGTAAATTGGATACTTCAGATGGAGCAATATTTTGATCTACATGGTGTACCACTATTACAAAAGGTATGTATTGCATCTTCATATTTAAAGCTGGATCAATTTTTATGGTATAAAGGGCTTTGTTCTCATAAACAACTTGTTACGTGGTCAATTTTCACGGAGGAAATGATAGCGCATTATGAGGATACAAAGAGAACCACCTTCTTTGGAGCAACACCACAACAATTGGAAAGAGTAAAAGGGCTTTGTTACATAATGGAAAGTAAAATTATGGCAACAAGGAAGTCTACCCCTCACAACTATAAAGATGAAAGTGTTGTTTCTTCTAGCCTTCCACAACCTACAAGGGTTACACCACAACAATTGGAAGAAAAAAGAGAAAAAGGGCTTTGTTACAATTGTGATAGAAAATGCACTAAAGGTCATAAGTGTGTTGAGAAGAAACTATTTTACCTAGAGTATGAAGAGGAGGAAGAAACTATTTTACCCAGAGAAAGAAGAATTGAATCAGACCATATCTTGTAAAGCATTGGCAAGAATTATCACTCCTCAAACTCTCAAGATAGAAGGACATATCAAGAAGAAAAAGGTGCAAGAAGTGAAAGATCACATCAAGAAAGAAGAAATGAATCCAACCATATCTTGTAATTCATTGGTCGGAATTACCACTCCTCAAACTATCAAGATAGAAGGACATATCAAGAAGAAAAATGTTCAAGAAGTGAAAGATCACATCGAGCATCAAGAAATGAATCTGACCATATCTTGTAAAGGATTGGAAGAAATTACCACTCCTCAAACACTAAAGATAGAAGGACATATCAAGAAGAAAAAGGTTCAAGCAGTGAAAGATCACAACGGGCATCAACAACAAGTTCTCCAACTTTTAAAGGATAACGCCACTTTGGTGCAAAATCAAATGAAACAATAGGTAGATCAACATCGTAGTGAAAAAAATTTTGATGTAGGTGATTGGGTATTTTCACTGCCACATCTCAAGCAAGCTATTTATGAGAAGGAAATGTTGGCAATATTACATGCACTTAAGAAATGGCAACCTTACCGAATGGGAAGACACTTCAAGGTAAAAATGGATCATGATAGTCTTAAATACTTTTTAGAACAACTATTATCTTTAGAAGAAAAAGAAAAAAATGTGTCATAAATATGCTGGGTTATGACTTTGACATCATCTATAGAAAATGGAAGCAAAATTTTGTTGCAGATGCACTCTCAAGAAAGGATGAGGATGTGGAAGCATTGTTTTGTGCTATTTCTATTATCCAACCAGATTGGATAAACGAATCAAGTGTTGAATGGAAGAAGGACGAAGAAGTATGGACACTTATTCAAAATTTGCAAAAGATCCCAATTCAAATAATATTTCTAGAAATTGAAGAGGAAGGAAGAATCATATTGGAACCTGGAGCAGTCACAGAAACAAGAACCTGACAGCTATGAAATCGATCAATTTCAGAGTACCTCATCAAGTGGAAGAACTTACCCGCTGAAGATTCCACATGGGAGGACAAGAATTTTATACAGAATCATAAAGAACTACTCAAGCATTGAGGACAACACTTTTGAAGGAGAGGGGCATGTTCAGCCCCTATACTACTAGTGTAATCCCTTATTGTTATTAGTACAACCCCCTTATTATATTGATGTACCCATGTAGTGCCCATATTGTTACTATTGTGCCCCATAG
>APFE031417332.1:0-12433 GCA_000404065.3 Pinus taeda | reverse complement strand
CCGTAGAAAATTTGATGAAAAGTTATTGAAAATTAAAAGCTATTGTAGCCATTGGACTCCTAGTACAACATCAGCACCTCCCATTGGAATGGAAAGCATTGGGCCAGTCAATACATATTCTCCCATGGATAGCTTGATATTATGGCACTTTCCAGAGAAATTTATCGTTCCTCCATTTGCAACCATCACTTAACACTCTGGTGCTGGATATAAGAAGAAATTCAATTCTTTTGCTACCTTACAATGAATAAAATTGTGGGTACTTTAGAATCAATCAACACTATTACCTTTTTGTTCTTGATTTTTCCTTCTATCTTGATGGTTTGAGGAGTGGTAATTCCAGCCAATGCATTACAAGATATGGTCGGATCCATTTCTTCTTTATCTAGGCTCTGTTCCTCGAGTATATCCTCTTCTTTTGACCTTTCTTGCTCCTTTTCTTCTTCCTCTTCACAATCTATGTAGAATAATTTCTTCTCAGCACACTTATGACCCTTAGTGTATTTGCTATCACAACTGTCACAAAGCCCTTTTGCTCCTTTTTCTTCCAATTGTTGTGGTGTCAATATTATAGGTTGTGGAAGACTAGGGGCACTTCCATCTTTATAGATGTGAGTGGTATGCTTCCTGGTTGCCATAATTTTGCTTTCCATTTTTCTTGCTAACTTGAATGCCTTCTCTAATGAATCAGGTTCCCAAAGGTGAACATCATGTTGGATATTATCCTTTAAAGTCCCTATGAACACATCAATCCTATGCTCCTCTGGAATATTTTTTACCCTTATGTTCAATTTTTGGATCTCCTCAATGTGCTCCATTATTGAACCCTTTTGTTTGAGACTTATCAATTGGCTAAAAAAAGTGTTGCTTTTTGTATCCTCATAATGTGCTATCAATTCTTCTGTAAAAATTGCCCAAGTGATAAATCCTTTATGAGAGCAAAGCCATTGATACCATACAAACTGGTTTGGTTCCAAACATAAAGTTTCCATACGTACCTTTTGTGTGTTTTGCACATTATTGAGATCGAAGAATTGCTCCATCTGTAATATCCATGTGGCAGGATCCTTGCCATCAAACTTCCTCATATCGATTTTTGGAATGTGGTGAGTCTTCGATCCAACATTAGATTCTATGGAATCATGATTAACATTTCTTTTATTCTCATCATGAGTTTCCTTTAGTACCCTTTCACCCTTAGTGACCATTTCTTGTAGCAACTTATTCATATTTATCTTCAATTCGTCCATGTTTGTCTTCAAATCTATCTTCAAATCATCCATCTTAGCTTCCACGTCAATCATCTTAGCTTCTACGCCTTTCTCTAAACAATCCATATTAGCTTCTACACCTTTATTTAAAACCATCCATCTTAGCTTCTACATCTTTCTTTAAACCATCAATCTTAGATTCTGTTCCTTTTTGTGTAAGGGACAGTTGTTGCACTTGGTCTTGTAATTTTGATATATCATGTTGCATTTCTTCCCTCTTCTTCATGAGTCATGCTAGAGATTTCAGGTTCCTTACTAGGTGTTTGCATTTTCTTTCCTCGGGGCATTAGTTACCGATAATAATGCTCTACTATGCCCTTTGAATTCCTTCAAAATAAATTTTCAAACCAAGCTGAATAAAAAATTTAAGAAAATCTACACACCTTTTTTCACTTTGTAGGAGCTCGATATTGCCTCTGATGTATCTCAATACTTTCCAATCATCTAGTTCTAAATTTGTGACTTATAGTAGCCCACTATGTCCTCTTTCTAATGCCACAATTCTGACCCAAATTGGATTCTCCAAGGAAGAGTTATGTGAAATCTCCCAGACTGACTTGATTATAGACCAATTCAGTAGAGCGAACTTGTACAATATGCCACTAGTCACTGTTTCGACCTTTGGATTTGCAAAATGCATAAAAGAAACTAAAGTCTATCCTCTTTCTGTACCTTCTTACGAAATTTCAATCTAATCCCCAAAGAGAACGTTATGACGATTTTCCCCAAGTCACCTGTTTGGAATGTAATTCAGGAGTCTACAAAAAGACCAACTTCCTCAGATCATATCTCTGCAAATATTGCGTTAAAAGCTCCCAAATGTCGACCCAGGATTCATAGATATTTCTTCTCAAATGGTTTTTTTTTTTACTTCTGAAACATCACAGAAAACAAGTTATAGCGAAAATGCCACGATGACCATTTTGGAGCAGCGAAACCCTAGAATCCAAAGCTCTGATACCAAATGTTATCAAAACCAGCTCAAGAATAGATAGAAAAGATAGATCAACGCCTTAGAATTCAGCCTTTTTGAGGGGGAAACCTCCTTTACATTACATAAATGAACAATTCTTGGATGATTCAAATGACAAAACCTCCTTTCTATATATAGGAGTCTAAGGAGTCACAATATAATCTAGCCGACCTAACAATAATAATATAAAGCCACAAAAATAACAATAGAGGGATTCTATGGGGCACAGTAATTACAATATGGGGGAAATAGGGGCACAAAAACATTAATAAGGGGTATAAATACAATAGTAATGGGGCAATCACTAGTATTATAGGGACCCAACAGGTTCCCAAAGACGAACCTCATGTTGAATGTTATCCTTTAAAGTCCCTATGAAGACATCAATCCTTTGCTTCTCTGGAATATAATTTAACATTATATTCAATGTTTGAAAGTCCTCAATGTGCTCTTCCATTGAATCCTTTTGTTCGAGATTTATCAATTGGCTAAAGAACACATTACTCTTTGTATCCTCATAATGTGCTATCATTTCTTCTATGAAAATTGACCATGTAAAAAGTGTTTTACAAGAACAAAGCCCTTTATACCATAAAAATTGATTTGGTTCTAAATATAAATATTCAGTATGTACCTTTTGTAAAAGTTGAACCTCATGTAGATCAAAATATTGGTGCGTCTGTAGTATCCAATTTACCGGATCCTTGCCATCAAACTTCCTCATATCGCCTTTTCTTGATTTTAGGAGCTCGATCTTGACATGACTGTAACTGTGTAATTTCGGATCTTCCAGTTCTGAAATCATGACTTATAGCATCCCTCTACATCCTCTTTATAATGCCACCAATATGATCGAAATTGGATTCTCCAAGAAAGAGTTATGCACAATATCCCAAGATGACCGGATTATATACCTTTTTTGAAGAGTGAACTTGTATGAGGTGCCACGTATCACTGTTTTGAACTTCGGATTTGAAAAATATACATAGAAAGCTACAGTCTTTCCTATTTCTATAATTTCTTACAAAATTTCAATCTGATGCTTAGAGAGAAAGTTATGATAATTTTCCCAAAGTCACATGTTTAATATGTAATTCGGGAGTTTGCAAAAAACCTAACTTCCTCAGATCATATATATGAAAATATAGCAAGACAAGATCTGAAATTCAGACACAAGGTTCAAAACGCTTTCTTTTCAAATGCGATTTTGGTTTAGCTTATGAAAATTTGTATTGAACAAGTTATAGTGAAACTTCCATGATGAACTGTTTTAGATGAAATTCTGGAGCTTCCAAACACCCTAACTTCCTCAGATCATATCTCTAAACATGTAGTGAGACAAGATCACAACTTCAGACCTGAGGTTCAATGAGATTTCTTCTCAAATGGGTTTTTCTATTAGCATCTGAAACATCACATAACAAAAGTTATAGCCAAAATGCCACGATGAAACCAGTGAAACCCTAGAATCCAAATCTCTCATACAAAATGTTAGGAAACCAGCTCACAAAAAGATAGAAAAGATAGATCAACACCTTAGAATTTGGCCTCTTCGAGGGGGAAACCTCCTTTACATTACACAAATGAACAATTATTGGATGATACAAATGAGAAGACATCATTTATATATATAGGAGTCTAAGGGGTCATAATATTATCAGAGCCGACATAACAGTAATAATGTAAGGGCACAATAATAACAATATGGGGACTACTTGGGCACAACAATATAATAAGGGGGTTGTATTAATAACAATTACACTAGTAGCATTGGCTCGATCCTTTTTATGTTTCAGATATTAAAGAATCTGGTGTTGTTTATATTTCTCAGTTAGATGGTACTCTTTTTTCTGGATGGGTGAATGGCACTCAACTAAAACCCTAGTTTTTTGGTTCAATTTCCAATTAAAGAGATCTCTCCTCACAAGAGTCATAATTAGGAGTTAGGATAGTTGTGTCAATAACATCCTTTTGTCTATTTGGTATTTTGTAGGTCTTATATTTTACGCAAGTGTATTCCATTATTTAGTTGCGATCCAATGCAACCAATTGTGGTTGGGAAGATTTTTCTATATCTTGTTTTGCCAGAGTCATTAATCCTTTTCCTATATGTCAGCTTTCATAGTCATGCCAAAGTTAGTTACCAAATCTGTATCCCAATTCCTGATAAGATTTTATTCTTCTGTTACGTCACCACATCCTTCGGTATGTGTCTGAATCACTTGTCATTAATTCAAAATTTGTGTCACATTTCCCATGCCTAAGGGTTATGTCTATGTCGATTTCCCTATATCTTCTTGCTTCTTGTCTTCGCCCTCATATTTTCCCGTCATGCATTCTCAGTTTCTGCTATGGCTCTGCTATCTACCACCACTAAACCTTCTCTACCTTCTCATCCTCTTATTCCATTTGTGTACACCATTTTCCCTATGAATATGGTTTCATCTATTAAACCCACTATCAGTCTGTACCCTATCGATTCTTGAATCCACTCTAAAGATGACCTGTTAGGAAAGTACGATAAATCTCATTTTATGGAAAATGATCGGTCTGATTCCACCTTATTTCCTGTGCTTTGGACTAATATTTTTATGAAGCCATATAATCACCCCAATGCTCACTCTACCATGGAATTTAGAGCTATTTTGTGTCAATTAAGGCAATCCACCCTTCTCGTTCTAAGGGACTTACCTGTGTTTGGCACAATTGGTGAGGTAATGCTTTGTGCAATGTTTTTGATCAACTACGTTCATGGGGAGTCCCTTTGGTTAGACTGTGAATACCCCATCCATGTAATTTAAATTCACAACATCACTAGCCTATCTAGCTATGGTGTTGATGTTAATTTGGCCTTTCAGAAAAATAACTAAGTGTGGGAAGAAAATGAATGAGAAAAACTTGTATAAGAAGTATGGTACCGCTCAAAAAGGTTGGGGAGTGGTTCTAGATATGACCAACATCATGTCAGTCTATGTTGCTGATACAATTATTGCCACCAAGCTCACATGCCACTACATTAGAGGGGAATGTATGCTGGATTCCATTTCTATTGTTGAAGCTTGTGTTCATGGTGATTAACTCAATTGGTCTAGCCATCTTCTTTAGGAATAATTTGAGGCTGCTAATGATGTTTATGCTTGATCCACTTATTTTATTTTTGGATTCCCTCTTATTCTGCTTTCCATGTGTAAATGGTGTCCTCCAGAGGGTCGTGACCTTGCTACAATTCATGAAAAGGAGACCCTTTCTTATATGTATGCACCATGGCATAGCATCGAAGACATTGTAAAAACAGAATTTAACAACCTCACTTTTGAACGACACTTCATTTTGGTTATTGGTACATACGTTTTGAGAAGGAAGGATTAGTGTTGGATTAAAGGGGTCTGACCAAGGCTTAAAGTGTGCTTCACATCAAAAAAACCTTCAACCACTAGCCCTTTCAGCAATGACCTATAAGTAGATCACAGTCTCACCTGAAGAGGTTATGGGAGGTTGCAGAACCAGGTTTCTGCAACAAGAGGGATATGTGCACTATGGCATCCTTGTGTTCACTTATGTCTTATATATACCTACAACTTCGTGTACATGAATAAATTTTCATTGATGATTAACTACACATATTAGTAATTAATGCATAGACATAATAGAAAATAGTATAACATGTATTCTTTCGCATAGTTCAGTAAAAAGCATGGATAATGATATCAATAAAAACAAAGAATGAAAATAGAAAGATACTTAATACTTTGCCAAAAATTCTTCTTTATTAATAAGGGTCTTCAATACAAGCTCTTCCCTAACCTGTGTACCCAGCTCTAGGTGGTCTATGAACATAGCTTCAGACTCTTCAAGGCCTCTGCACACTCAGCTACGGAACCTTCCCCCAAAAATATAGACTCAAGATAGAGAATATGAATAATCTATGCTTAGTTATCTTCTTTAATACCCATTCAACAAAGTATTAAATATTATTTATATAAACTTTCTTACTACAGGAACATAGTCCACAACCCATGTATATGACAAAACAGTGGACTAATACCCAAAACTCATTCCAAAATAAGGGAATTTTGACCCACCCCAAAGCCCCTAAAGATTGCATGATGAATATAACTTTGCTAGCTCTGTGCGTTCCACTCCTTAAAATGCAGAGTCTTTGACGCAAACCTTGGACCAAGTCGGGTTGCACCCAACAAGCCCCCAACACTCACCTGTGACTCATCCCAAGTCACTTAGATATGGTTCCTTATTATTTTTTCTGCAATTCCATTGTAGACATCATTATATTGTTGGACTCTCTCTGTCATTTTTTCTCTTCTTTGCGCACCTCCTCTGGAATTGCCTCTGTGGTTGGGCCAACAACCTTCTACAGTATTTATTCCTTCCTTTTTTCAACTCTTTGAGCCTTTTTCCACAAGCTGAGATATTTTGAGAGTGTCATCTTGCCATGGCTAAGTCCTTGCTTGAAAAATTTTCTCATGCCTCCGAAGACCATCTATCTACTTTTGGAGGTTCTTCAATTCATTAATACTGGCAAGTTTCCATAGGATTGGTAGGGTCTTTAGAGCTGCCAAGATTTCATCGTACTACTTCTTCTTCACATGCAATTCCTCCTCTATCTTTTGGATGTTTGGATCCTCTTGCAGTGAGGTCCAAAATTACATTGTGTCATCCAATAAATTCCTGCATTCCACCACTGTGTCAGAGATGCCTTTCAATTCTGCCTTTAACTCTTTTTTCCTCTCCTCCTGTACTTCTAGTGGTGTGGCTAGCTGCAACCTTATTTGCAACTTTGATATTTGCACTTCATACTCAATTTTTTCTTTCACCAGTGTGTTCTTTGATTCCTTGATCGCGAGGGAGAGCCTCACAACATTCTTTTCTCATGGTACATGAATAGCTTTGCGCTAATTATTAACTACACAAATTGGTACTTAATGAATAGACATAATAGAAAATAGTATAACATGTGTTCTTTCACATAATTCAGTAAAAATCATGCATAATGATATCAATAAAAACAAATAATGAATATAGAAAGATACACAATACTTCACCAAAAATTCTTCTTTATTAACAAGGATCTTCAATGCATGCTCTTCCCTGACATGTGCACCAAGTTGCAAGTGGTCTACGAACCTAGTTGTAGACTATTAAAGGCCTCTGCGCACTTAGCTACAGAGCCTTGCCCCAAAAATACAAACTCAAGATAGAGAATATGAATAATCTATGCTTAGCTATCTTCTTCTATTCTCTATTCGACAAAGTATTAAATGTTATTTATATAGACTTCTTTACTACAAGAACACAGTCCACAACCCATGGACTTGACAAAAAATGGACTAATACTCGAAACTTGTTACAAAATAAGGGAATATTGACCCACCCAAAAGCCCCTAAAGACTACATGATGAATAAGACTTTGTTAGCGCTGTGTGCTCCACTCCTAAAAATGCAGTCTCTGACCCAAAACTTGGACTAGGTTAGGCTGCACCCAATAGGCACCCAACACTCACCTGTGACTCATCCCAAGTCACTAAGATGTGGTTCCTTTTATTTTCTCTGAAATTCCGTCATAGACTGCATTATACTATTGGGCTATCTCTGTCATTTCTTTCTCTTGTTTGCACACCTCCTATGGAAATGCCTTTGTAGTTGGGCCAACAACCTTCTACAGTATTTATTCCTCCCTTTTTTCTACTCTTTGAGCCTTTAATACACTGCCTGAGATATTTTGAGAGCATCATCTTGCAATGGCTAAGTCCATGCTTGTAAAATTTTCTCCTTCCTCTAAAGACAATCTATATGCTTTTAGACATTCTTCCCTTCATTAATACTGGTGAGTTTCTGTAAGACTGGTAGGGTCTTTAGAGCTACCAAGACTTCATCGTGCTACTTATTCTTCACCTGTAATTCCTCCTTGATCTTTTGGATGTTTGGATCCTCCTGTAGTGAGGTCCAAAATCGCATTGTGTCATCCAATAAATTCCGACAGTCCGCCACTATAAGAAAGATTCCTTTTAATTGTGCCTTTAAGTCTTTCTGCCTCTGCCCCTATACTTCTAGTGGCGTGGTTGGCTGCAACGTTATTTGCAGCTCTGAAATCTGCATTTCATTCTCGAATTTTATCTTTGCTAGTGTATTCTTTGATTCCTTGATCGCGAGGGAGACCTTCACAACATTCTTTTTTGGTGCTTCCTCCTCACTATCCTTTGGAAGAATATAGGGAAATTAGAGTTAATGAGATTCTTCTAGTCATGATAACTATTTGTGAGGTGTTTTCAACTTTTTCTTCTTATTCCAATATTCACTTATTATTATTATAGTGTGTATTCTTTAGTTCATAAAATAGCTACCAAAACAAAGATACAATAACACAAGATGTTGGCTTTCTACCAAGGCCAAAACCTCTCTCTCTTTGAGAGGAAAACCTGCACAAAATGCTTCTTATAGAGATTCCAATTGATGAATACCATTACACTCCAATACCAAGACACCAATCTTATTTTTTGTCACTGCTGGGATCATCATCATTGTGCACCATTGAGGCCATCACTACTACACCACCAAGATCATTATTTCTTGCATCACTGAGGCCATCACTAAGATTATTACTGTTGCACCTCCATCGATATCATTGCTTCTCCTTCACATGACACTTGGTTCCCCTTCACTATAATAACAAGATATGTATATATACATATGAGAGTTGTACTGAGATCTTGTAACTGTGTCCTTATCAATATTATGACTGAGATCATGATTATAATTATGCCAACATGTTGACTACGTCAAAATGAATTTCGAGACAATGTCTGTTAGTGAGGGATCACCGAGATCTTTATCATCACAATTATGCCAAGAAATTGATTATGTTTCTTCCTACACAATGATCTTTATTATCACACATATGCCAAGACTACACTTTTGTGGAACCCATCTGAAAGCACAAAGATTCTTATCCAAGATTGAGCTACTACATTTATTGAAATTCATGATCCATTGTACTTGTTCGAAATTCCTGAACCACTATACTTGTCAGAAGTTTCAGAGCTTACTCCACTGATACGAAATTACAGAGAGTGAGTTTTTCAGTGTTTTCTGTGGTGACCCAAGCTGGGTATTCATATTGGTAATGTCTCCATAAGAAGATGACGTGAGTGTGGGAACCATTGTGTCATTTATTTGAGCCAACATGACTGTTTTTACATCATTTTGATAGTCGACTTCTTCAAGAGGATTGTTCTTGTCTTCGAGGGCTGATCTAGACACCAGGTTGACTCATATACATTTCATATATGCTCAACAAGAGATCTTCAACATGTTATTTGAATATTTGAATTTATTATAGCACTTCAATGCGTGCTAGACCTATGCAATGAGCAAGACACTCATTTTATAATTTACAAAAATAATATTTCTTTTCTTTTACTAGTACAGAGATCAAAATTACATTTATGAAGACCGAACCTAGTTACATTTTATTCAACACAGCCTTCACATCTAGGAGAGTTCTCCAACTATATTCGATGGATCTTTCCAATCATTGTTGTCATTGAAATACTTCATTTCTTTGCTTATTCACTTGTTCCAACTCCTTCTTTAGTGCAACTTTCTCCTTTTCCACCTGCATTGTCAATGTAGAGTTTCGTTGTTCTTGCTCCTGCAGCTTGGTTGTTAAAATTTGATGGAGTTCGTGCAACACCTAAATGGGAAGTGAGACAATATCTATGTTGACAATCTTCCATGCTTTGGCTCATTCTTTTTCCTCTGGTGTGTACCACTGATTTTATTCAACACAACCTTCACATCTAGGAGAGTTCTCCAACTATATTCGATGGATCTTTCCAATCATTGTTGTCATTGAAATACTTCATTTCTTTGCTTATTCACTTGTTCCAACTCCTTCTTTAGTGCAACTTTCTCCTTTTCCACCTGCATTGTCAATGTAGAGTTTCGTTGTTCTTGCTCCTGCAGCTTGGTTGTTAAAATTTTATGGAGTTCGTGCAACACCTAAATGGGAAGTGAGACAATATCTATGTTGACAATCTTCCATGCTTTGGCTCATTCTTTTTCCTCTGGTGTGTACCACTGAAGTGCCCTAGCTGGCACCATCAAAATTCTATCTTTGAATTGTCTTTCTATTATTTTCTCTACCTGCACTGGCTAAGTTATTTACTCTAGATGTCTTTACACTTGTGGTAACATATTCAGCTCTGCAATGCCCTTCTATACCTTAGCCAAGGTCATTTTATATCAATCATCAATTCCATCCCAGGTCTCCACTTTGATTTTCTGGACCTTCTCTCTGATCTCATTGATGTCCCCATCAATGAAGACAAGTGCTTCTGCACCCTTAGACATATCTTTTTTTTATTTTTCCTATTGCCTTCTGTAGTTGTTGTGTATGTCCTTCTAACTATAAAATGTGACTCCTCTGATACTCCCGCATCACTAAGAGGTTCCTCATGCTCCTTCTTTTGATTCTTCTATTTCTATCTCTGCATCATTTTCACTTATACCTTCATCATGCAGGGCACCCATCTCTATTACAACTTATCCACTGAGTGGATTCATCCACTCTTCCGACCATTGTTGTACTACGACGAGAAAATAATATTTTGTTACAACATATGACAATGTGTTCCATGTCCTTGTTGGGTTCTTCATTGCCTTCACTTAGGCTTTGTGGAAGTCTTCTTTTAAGTCTCTAACGTGATAATACTACTTATATAAACTAGGTGACAACCTTGGATACTGATTCACCACCATGTGTAGATACATTTCCATCACCACGAAGAAAATTCTATATTTTGTTGCATGCGTCGACTCCTTAGTAAACCAGAGGGAAGCATACGTCGCTGCTTCATAAACATCCATATAGAAAGATGGAAACAATGAGTCTTCTAATGGGCATATTTCCAGCCAACTTCAACGAACCTTTCCTCGTGGCGTAGTTACTTTTCTTTGTCACAGTTCCTTTGGACTTCATCATATTCCTGAGTATCACGCAATAATATTCCTTCAACAAAGTCCCTTTTTATAGACTAGTTTATAGTCTTGTGCCCACTTTCAACTACATGTGGCACTAAGACTTCCTTCCCTTCAATTCTTAGTGTGAAGCTCTAGGTACAGAGTCATCCCTATATGACTTCAATCTGCTACCATTCACTTATCTTGGAATCAACTGACCATTCAACTTCACGACTTGAACTGCACAACCATTAGAGATATGTTTTATGATATTTGGTACTAACCAGTGTGTTTTAAACTTTCCTGGGGACTTCATAAATTTTATGTCATATAATAATACAAGGTCTCCTTTCAAGAATGCCTTCTTCTTGATATGCTTTTCATCCCAAGCTTTCTCCCCTACTTTCCATACTTTTTGATGAAACCATGTTATGAAACTGTCTTCTTCTAGAGCTAGTATCTACAACATTATTTCCTTCATAATGTCAGGGTTTGCCATGTTTGTGACGGTTGAAATTCTCAAACTGGGCACAATGTATTCCATAGGCATAATTTCCTCTTATCCATATACCAACCTAAATGGTGTTTTCCCGGTCAATTTATTGCATGTTGTTCTACATGGCCGCAATGCCATTGGAATTCTTAAATCCCAGTCATGTTTGTTCACATTGCATCTGAAGTCCCTCACTAGTTGTATCTCAACCCATCTTGTCAAATAATCAGTTACAGTGATTATATACCTCGCATTAGTCTTCCTTTTTGGTGGACTGATAGGTCCAACGAAGTCAATAGCCCATTTTTCAAAATAATAGAGAGTTACTTGTGGTACCAGCGGCATCTCGTCTCTTCTAGATGGATTTCTTGCTCTTTGGCACACATCAAATTCTTGACAAAATTATTTTTCATCCTTATCTATTGTGGGCCACTGTAGCCCAGCTCTTAAGATTTTATGTGCAGTGGATTTTCCTGCATAGTGCCCACATGTGACTCCTTCATGAGATTCTGTCAAAATACTTTTTTGTTCGTGTTCAGGGATGCATCTATGCAATACTTCATCTGATCATAATTTTTACAAATTTCCAGCAATAAATGCTAAATCAGTTGCTCGAACCACTAAGTACTTCTTTTACATTGTAATGTACTCTATGAACACCATTCATGTGGCCAGAAACTAAATAATATCCACAAAGTGATCATCTATGAATTTAATTGT
>APFE031417331.1:0-26798 GCA_000404065.3 Pinus taeda | reverse complement strand
TGGGAGCTGGGTGTTAAACATACCCATACCAGTGCTTGTGCTGGCCATTCCTTGCATCCTTAGTTATGCTTCAATTTCTTGACTGTGTATTTTAAAACAACTGACTGCTTCTTTAGCAACACATAAAAAAAACTTTGTGAAATACCTGAGTATTTTCTTGACTGAGCCTTCACTCTACTGGAGAAGATCTACTGCTGCAACAAAAGACTCCTCCCTTCAGCTTCTTTGTCACCTTCAAAGAGCCTAAGCCTGCTCTGATACCACTATTGGGGATTTTTTCATACGCGCTGCTGTGTTCTACACATCTCATATACTTGCACTGCTGTGCTTCTCAGTTTTATCTAACTTAACAAAAAAAAAACTCAGGAATATATATATGGTTTTACATGCCATACTCCTGTAAAATAAAAAACAATAAAATTTTATGATCTTATTGGCTTTTACTTGTGCCCATACTCCCGCTGATAAAAATTAAAAACTTCATCAAAAACTTACCAACCCACAGTAAATTTGCATTTACTGATTTACTGACATAAACAGCAGTAAAGAGATTTTTACTTCACGTCAAATTTATTTGCAGCAAGCTTGTACTTCAATCAGTATTCAAATTGACTTTGGAAACTCATCGGGTCCGAGCTTTATCGCATGGCACACATATATGCAAAAGTGTGCACCCATGGTTTCCCCGATTGTGAAATACTATGGACCCGATAATCTATCAAAGGAAATTAATACCTTCGTCGGGTGCGGCCCATCGACGATTGCACATTTGAAAAAAGTTACGCTCCACTTAAAATGCTGATAGCGATATGCCGATGCGATATCGGCGATCGCATATCACAAACAAAAAAAACTTTATAACACCCGCTGCCATTTCGCCGAACTGCTCACCGCCGAAGTGTTCATCGCTGAAGTCGCTCGGATCGCTTATCACTGGAGTGCAATTGAAATTACATTTTCAACAAAAGTGCCATTGACATGTATTTCAGACCATACATATTATATTTGAGTCTAGTGACCATGACTGCTGAGAGTAATTTGTATTTTCTTGTTTTTTTCCCGTTTGCTGCAGGAAGACCAGGCAAATTCTCACAATTACCGCTTTCTGCGAATCTTTTAGCCGCGCTGTGTTTGGGTAATAGGTGTTCGGGTAATATTCAGTAACTTAATCCTCCTGTGTTTTCGTAATGCATATGCGAATAGAATTACCGTAGCCATTTTGTGCCGGGTTATGTTCATTATCATAATATACCTATATTTTTGCTTATCAGTGTTTCCTATAGGGTTTGTTAATAACTTCTCTTATGTCATATGGACAAGAAATATTCATTATCAACGCGTATTCATAGGTGAGTTAGTCCGTATCAACGTGCTAGTGATACCTCGGTTATTCGCAGGATACGCTACCAGATATGCCAAATGCCTCCGCCGTTACGCAAATTTTGGCTAACGCGAACTATTTCCGGTAGGCATCTCCTTGAATACGCGAGTTCATTTATGCCTATCCGAGCATTTTTCACCAGATATGCTAGGTATTTCTCTGCAATGCGGGTTAGTTATGGCCAATATGCGAATTATATACCTGAAAAGCGACTTATCGCCAATGGATACTCGACTTATCTTGCCGTATACGCGTGTTATCTTGCTGGAGATAACCGGAATGATACGTCAGAGATAACTGGAATGATAAGTCGCATTATCCGGCAGTAACCGGAATGATAAGTTCCATATCCGGCCTGTCGTGATGCTCACCCGGAAATACCTCACATAACCGGCCATGAGTAGCCCAAAATGAACTTGCGTAGACGGTGTCATGTTATCACGTCGGAGATAACTAGAATGATAAGTCGCAATATCCCCACAGTAACCGGAATGATAAGTCACATACCCGGCCTATCGTGCCTCCTCGCCCGGAAATACCTCACATAACCGGCCATGAGTAGCCCGAAATGAACTCGCGTAGACGGTGTCGGGAATGGTTTGCCCAATAGATATCTGGTATAGACATTCCACATACCTGGCAAAAGTGACTTGTGTACGCTATGAATAGCGCACGTATCATACAACGTTGCTGATAATGACGAGCGAATTATCTCGCGTTGCAGAGAATGGCTCGCGATTGTAATTATCTCTTGTTTCAGACCATGGCCATGGTAATTCACATGAATTATCTCGCCAGACCCAAACCAACGAACTACCTGATCTGACGGACTATTATTATCCATTTGCCGCCTCTGATAAGAGCAAGATTGGTGTAGATGTAGCTCATATGCGCATGGTAGGGGCACGGGGTTCGATTCCCCGCATCTCCAAATTCTCTAGATATCTAGGGATTTGATATCTCTGTTTTATCTGCGCTGTTTGGTCACTTCATACAACTACTTTAATGTAGATGTAGGCAGTTTTGTAGCCGGTTGCAGTGAAATTCAAATCCTTTGCCATCAAGGATCACTACCCCTAAACACTAAACGCTAAAGAATTTACTAAAGTGTTATAAACCCTAACCCCTAAACCCTAAAACCTAAACCTTAAACCCTAAACCCTAAACCTCAAACCTCAAACCCTACACTCTAAACCCTAGACCCTAAACTTAAACTGCTAAACCCTAATCCCTGAATTCTAAACCCTAAACTTAAACTGCTAAACCCTAATCCCTGAATTCTAAACCCTAAACTTAAACTGCTAAACCCTAATCCCTGAATTCTAAACCCTAATAATTTTATAACATTTTAGAAAGTGTTTCGTCACTTTTATCTAAGTGTTTATTAAAATCATTTACCTAAATCTTATAAGCATTAAACCGTTAACCTTAAACACTAAACCCTAAACCCTAAACCCTAATTCCTTTACCTCTGCCATTTACTATTCCTCTCGGGTATGGCCTTCCTCCTCTTGTGTTGCCCTCCTTTTCCACTGTGCCTGAGGTTTTTGAACTGTTGCCCTCTTGACTGTTATTAGCTGTCCTTCCTCTACCAATTGATTGTGCTTTTCGAGTTGTAATGTTTCAACTTCTTAACAAATATATCTATATATATATATATTTATGATGGTATTTTTATTGGAAATTCATTTGTTTACATTCTACAATGGAAATTTGGAACGTGTTTGATTTCGGTACCTAAAGCTTGTCTCTGTAATAATAACTTGCTTGGCCCATTTGTATCTTCGCTCTGTTGGCACTGTGGTTTGTCTGATAGCTCTCCTCAACTTTATGCTTGTTGTTCACCTGTTTATTTTTAGCTTTGTTGATGGGAAAAAAGGAAGTAGTTTCTACAGTATAAAATTGGAAGTTTAGGACCATAGTATGAATGGTTTCAAACGTTCTTGTATTCAAAAAATATTTCTATGTTTTCTCTGTATTTCTTCTATGATGCGAAAAAAAGATTACATCCATTGTTTCTTCCTTTGTTTCGTAGAGAATATTAGGCACCTATCAGAACTGCAAATGGTTACGTTAAAACTATTCCTGAATAACTGTCTTTTCTTGCTTTGTAAATTAAAACAAATTCTAAATAATACTAAGAGGAAAAAAAAGAATTACTTAAGCAACCATTGTCATTGTCTGAGACAACCATTCATAGAAAATAAAAAAACTAATGAAAATCAATTTTTTTTGAACAAGACAAACTCCCACCATGTCCTTCCCTGAGTTGGATGCTCCTGCATCATAAACCCTAAACCCTAAACCCTAAGTATTTTATAACATTTGAAAAAGTGTTATGTGAAAATTATTTAAGTGTTTATTGAAAGCAATTATTAAAGTGTTATAAACCCTAAATCCTAAATGCTAAAATCTAAAACCTAAATGTCAAACCATAAACCCTTAGCATTTTATAACATTTTAAAAAGCATTTTGCAACTTTTATTAATTGTTTATTAAAATCATTTACTAAAGTGTTATAAATCCTAAATTGTAAACCATAAAATCTAAAATCCAAACCCTAAACACCAAACCCTATGAATTTTATAACATTTTAAAAAGTGTTTTGTAACTTTTATTTAGGTGTTTATTATAATAATTTGCTAAAGTGTTATAAACCTTAAATTCTAAACCTGAAACCCTAAACCCTAAACACTAAGAATTTAATAACATTTTAAAAATTATTTTGTAGCTTTTATTGAAGTTTTTAGTGAAATCATTTTAAAAAGTGTTATAAACCATAAAACCTAAACTCTAAACCGTAAACCCTAAACCCTAAATCCAAAACCCTAAACCCAAACCCTAAACCCAAACCTTAAACCCAAACCCTAAACTCTAAATCTAAAACACTAAGAATTTTATAACATTTTAAAAAGTGTTCAATAACTTTTATTTACGTGTTTATTAAAGTAATTTACTAAATTATTATAAACCCTAAACCTTAAACTTAAAACCCTAAACCCTATAGCCTACTTTTTAAAGCCTAAATCATAAACCCTAAAATAATTTACTAAGGTCTTCTAAACCCTAAACCATAAGTGATTTATAATATTTTATAAATTGTTTTGTAATTTTGACTTAAGTGTTTATTAAACGCATTTAATAAAGTGTTATAAACACTAAACCCTAAACCCTAAACATGAAACTGTAAACCCTGAGGATTTTATAACTCTTAAAATGTATTTTGTAACTTTTATTTAAGTGTTTATTAAAAGGATTTATTGAAGTGCCATAAACCCTAAACATTAAACCATTAACCATAAATCATAAACCCTAAGCATTTTATAACATTTTTAAATTTTTTTTGTAAATTTTATGTAAGTGTTTATTAAAATAATTTATTAAGGCATTATAAACCCTAAACCCTACACCCCAAACTCTAAACCCTAAGAATTTTATAACATTTTAAAACTCAAATCTTAAACCCTAAAACCTAACTATTTCATGACATTTTAATAAGCATTTTGTAACCTAATTTTTATGTGTTTATTAAAAGAATTTACGAAAGTGTTATAAACCATAAAATAGGCATTTTATTACATTTTATCAAGCATTTTTTAACTTTTTAAAACCCTAAACCCTAAACAATAAGAATTTTATAATGTTTTTAACCCTAAAGCCTAACCATTTACTAAAGTGTCATAAACCCTAAATCCTAAACCCCAAATCCTAAGAATTTTACAACATTTCAACAAGCATTTTGTAACTTTTGATTTTTTTATTATTAAAAGCATTTACTAAAATGTACCTAAACCATAAACCCTAAACATTTTATACACTTGAACAAGTGTTTTATATTTTTTTTAAGTGTATATTAAAATAATTTACTAAAGTGTTATAAATCCTAAACCGTAAGGGTTTAATAACAATTTAAACCCTAAACCCTAAACACTAAACCCTAAAAATTTTATAACATTTAAAAATCCTTTTCTAACTCTTTTTAAGTGTTTATAAAAATCATTTATGGAAGTGTTATAAACCCTAAATGCTAAGCATTTTATAGCATTTTAAACCCTATACCATAAACCCTAAGAATTTAATAACATTTTAACAAGCTTTTTGTAACTTTTTTTAGGTGTTTATTAAATGAAATTACTAAGCTTTTATAAACCCTAAAACCTAAGCAATTTATAACAATTTAAACCCTAAACACTAAACCCTAATACCTAAACTCTAATCCCCAATTATTTTATAACATTTTAACAAGCATTTTGTTACATTTTTTAAGTGTTTCTTACAAGAATATACTGAAGTGTTATAAACCCTAAGCACTTTTTAACATTTTAAAGCCTAAATCCTAAACCCTAAGCATTTTATAACCTCTTAAAAATGATTTTGTAACTTTTGTTTAAGTGTTTATTAAAATAATTTACCAAAACGTTATAAACCCTAAACCTTAAACCCAAACCCTACATCCTAAACCCTAAACCCTAAGCATTTTATAACATTTTAAAAAGATTTTTGTAACACTTTTTAAGTGTTTTCTAAATGCACTTACTAAAAGTGTTATAAACCCCAAACCTAAACACTAAGCATTTCATAACATTTTAAAAAGTGTTTTTAAATTTTACTTAAGTGTTTATTAAAAGCATTTACTAAAGTTTTATAAACCCCAAAAACTAAACCCTAATAAACCCTAAACCCCCAAACCCTAAACCCCCAAACCCTAACATTTTATAAAGTGTTTTGAAAATTTTATTCAAGTGTTTATTAAAACCATTTACTAAAGTGTTATAAACCGTAAACCGTAAACCCTAAATCCCAAATCCTAAACCCCAAACCCTCAACTCTAAACCCTAAAGACTAAGAATTTTATAACATTTTAAAAAGTGATATGGAATTTTTATTTAAGTGTTTACTAAAAGAATTTTCTAAAGTGCTATAAACCCTAAATCCTAGACCCGAAACCCCAAAGCCTATATCCTAATGCTTAAAGCCTAAAGCCTAGAACCTAAAAGCATTTACTAAGGTCTTATAAACAGTAAACCCGAAACCCTAAACGCTAAACCTCTAAGGATTTTAGGACCATTTTAAAAGTGTTTTGTGACTTTAATTTAATTTTTTATTAAAACCATTTAATAAAGTATTATAAACCTTAAACCCTAGACCTGAAAACCTAAACCCTAAAACCCACACTCCAAACCCTAAACCCTAATCATTTTCTAACAATTTAAAACCCAAACATGAAACCCTAAACCCTAAGTATTTTATAACATTTTAACAACTGTTTTGTAACCTTTTTTAAGTGTTTATTAAAAGCACTTACTAAATTGTTATAAACCCTAAAACCTAGGAATTTTGTTACATTTTATCAAGAGTTTTGTAACTTTTTAAAACCCTAAACCCTAAGAATTTTATAACATTTTTAACCCTAAACCCTAAGCACGTTCTAACATTTAAATGAACGTTTTATAACTTTTTTTAAATTGTTTATTAAAAGAATTTACTAAAGTGTTATAAACCCTAAAGCTTATATCCTAAGAATTTTATAACATTTTAGCAAGCATTTTGTAACCTTTTTTTAAATTGCTTATTAAAATCATTTACTAAAGTGTCCCTAAACCCTAAGCACTAAACATTAACCCCTAAAAACTAAACCCTAAAGAATTTACTAAAGTTTTATAAACCCTAACCCCTAAACCCTAAAACCTAAACCTTAAACCCTAAACCCTAAACCAAAAACCTCAAACCCTACACCGTAAACCCTAAACCCTAAACTTAAACTGCTAAACCCTAATCCCTGAATTCTAAACCCTATCATTTTATAACATTTTAGAAAGTGTTTCGTCACTTTTATGTAAGTGTTTATTAAAATCATTTACCTAAATCTTATAAACATTAAACTGTTAACCTTAAACACTATACCCTAAACCCTAAACCCTAATTCCTATGCATTTTATAACATTTTAAGAAGTGTTTTTTAATTTTTATTAAGTGTTTATTAAAATCATTTAGTAAAGTGTTATAAAAGCTAAACCTTAAACCCTAAACCCCAAAACCTTAACCGCAAACCGCAAACCCTAAACTGTAAACCCCAACCTTAAACCCTAAACCCCAAACCGTAAACAGTAAACACTAAGAATTTTATAAGATTTTAAAAAGTAATTTTTATCTTTTATTTGAGTGTTTATTAAAATAATTTACTAAAGTTTTATAAGCCCTAAACGTTAAACGCTAACTCCAAACCCTAAATCTGAAACCCTAAGAATTTCATAACATTTTAAAAAGCATTTTGTAAGCATTTTAAAATGCTTTAAAAATCATTTTAGAACTTTCATCTAATTGTTTATTAAAAGCATTTACTAAGTTGTTATAAATCGTAAACCCTAAAATCTAAAAAGTAAACCCCAAACCCTAAACCCTAAACCCTAAACCCCAAACCCTAAACTGCCAACCTTAAACCTTAAACCCAAAACTGTAAACCATAAACCCTAAGCATTTTATAACATTTTAAAAAGAAATTTTTATTTTGTATTTATGTGTTTGTTAAAGTCATTTAGTAAAGTGTTATAATCCCTAGACCCTGAACCCTAAATGCTAAACCCAAACCCTCAATCCTAAACAGTAATAATTTCTTAACATTTTAATAAATCCTAAACCCTAAATCCTAAAACCTAAACACCAAACCTTATACCCTAAAACATAAGAATTTTATAACATTTTAAAAAGAATTTTTTAACTTTTATTGAAGTGTTTAGTAAAACCATTTACTGAAGTGTTATAAACCCTAAACCCTAAACACCAATTCCTAAACCCTAAACCCTAAGCAATTTACAACATTTTAAAAAGTGTTTTGTAACTTTTAATTAAGTGTTGATTAAAATAATTTAATAAAGAGTTATAAACCCTAAGCCATAAACCATAAAACACAAGCCCTAACCTAAATAGTATACCTTAAAACTAAAGCATTTTATAACATTTTGAAAAGTGTATTGTAATTTTTACTTAAGTTTTTATTAAAAGAATTTACTAAATTGCTATAGACCCTAAACCCTAATCATTTTATGACATTTTAAACCCTACGCACTAAATCCTAAGAATTCTATAACATTTTAACAAGCATTTTGTAATCTTTTTCTAAGTGCTTATTAGAAGCATTACTGAAGTGTTACAAACACTAAACCCTAATCATTTTATAATATTTTAAATGCCAAACCCTAAATCCTAAACCCTCCATCCTAAACTGTAAACTTTAAACCCAAAGCATTCTATAACATTTTAAAAATTGTTTTGTAACTTTTATTTAAATTTTATTAAAATCATTTGATAAAGCATTATAAATCTTAAACCCTAAATTGCAAAAAATATACCCTAAACACTAAAACCTAGGAATTTTATGACATCTTAAAAAGTGTTTTGTAACTTTTATTTAAGATTTTATTAAAAGCATTTACTGAAGTGTTACAAATCCTATACCCTCAACCCTAAATCATAAACCCTAAACCCTAAACCCTAAACCCTAAAACCTAAACCCTAAAATCACATTACATTAAACTTTAAATAGGTGTGGTAAACATAATAGTTAAGTTGTAATGCGGTGGTGTAATGAAAATGTGTTATGTTTGTTTGGTGCAAGTCTTGGTTTTAACCCCCCACTCTGCCAAAAAATATTTTTACACTGCATGTTGAGTCGACCTTTGGGGAGGGACGTGTGGTGGCCTCCAAGCTTGCCACTTTTCTCCTCCTTGTTGGTCCCCCATTAACCAAAAAAATCATGCCAAGTCACCACATTTGATAACCAACCAAAATATGACGCTTGTAAATGCCTAATTGGACCTTTGACCACTGTTGACCTTGCGCACTCACGTGCCATGTTAGTAGTACGAACATCTGATTGTGCATTTTCTTTTAAATTTATTCTGCTTCGTAAAGTAGACACAACATGATGTCTTCCTCATACGAAGTTGGATTTCAGTGAAATGAGTTGCGTTGGGATAATTTTGTCGAGAATGACGTGCTCGTTTATGTTTCAAGCCATTCTGAGAAAAAATATTTTTGAGCTAAATATTGAGCACTTGGTCAACATTCAAGGGTGGTAGCCAAGTATGTGTGGAGTGAAAATGAGGAGGAAAAATAATTTAGCACCATCATTAGGAATTCTTCACAAATGAGCTTAAATCCAAGGGGTGTACAATTTTGGAGTGGGATCAATGTCATCAAGAGGTAGCATAGCAACAAGCCTGGTGGGCCTTATGTTGTTGAGAATCACTAGACATGACTGTTTTATTCTGAGGCCCTACATTGTAAGCCCATGTTTCATTTTAAGATCGAATGCTTCACATCACCATATTTGCTTCACCCAACCTTTAGAGGCCAGTGTCTCTCCCTTTCATGCTTATTTTCTTTTTTTCAAATTAATGTGTTTGTTTCCTCCACTAGATTATACCTTTAGGTTACAATGCACATATGACATAGGATTTTGCTTTTCTTCGGCATGGAATCCATGAGTTCGATAAGGGTTTAGATAATATGAATATTGTAGTGCATAGAAGGTTTGGTAACTTCGGGTGGAGGAAAGCAAGGCCAAATCATGACAAGTAATATTGGTATTAGTGTTATGGTAGACAAGTTGCTTGTACTAGGGTCCAGAATTATAACAAATATATTTCCCGTCAAATGGAAAAACCAAATGGAAGAAAGAAAATTGGAACATGAATAAGGATAATATCGTTCAACTGACATTTGAAATTTCATCTAATGGGTATTTGCAAGCCAATCACCATAAAACTAGACCTATTACTAGCTCACTCATATGGACATCACAACACATGTATTTTAGAATATTCTTCATTTTCTTAACTTAGAAGTTATCAGTGTTGAAAATTGTTGTTATTGATGTCAAAGGTTGTCCAAATTAAAGAGGAAATTACATAATCAAATAGGATATTATGATACTTTTCTAATGGTATATGGCACTCCCTCTAATTCCATAGGAATGAGGAGATATAAAATATTTTTCAATATGACCCAAAAAAACTAGAATCACACCCCATTTAGATACCGTATCTTTGAAGGTTTACTTTCTCAAAATACCGAGCTCAAATGGGAGCATAAGATATAAGGTTAGAAAGATGATGCCAAGATATTTCCAATTGTATATGGCACTCCTAACCCCTCAAATTTGAGGTTAAATGGATTTTTTTATACTCACTATACATTATGGCATTTGAAAAAGTCATCCCAACTACTGGACAAGCCATGTAACGTACCTCCATGGCCTACCTAAAAATTTCACTGTTAGGCTCCATTAACTTAAAAAATTTGTCTCTATTATAGTTAGATTTTGACCATATTTACTTGTACATTAATTTTAGTTATTATATGAACACTATCATTCAAACATTCATACCAATTTCAAATAAAGTTGAATAACCCTAAACATCGGTCATTGATGTGATCTTTTTATTTCCTCAATAAATCTTATATATTGGATGAATATTAAGCATATTAGACTTCCATTCATAACTTGGTTAAGTCGCAAGTATGATTCCACATACCTTATTATCATGCGAATGATTATTATTCCGACAACTTTCTCTAGTACTATTAAGAATGGAATTAAATTGAGAGCAATGAGCCACACTAATACTCTTAGGCATACTCTTCAACAAGATCGCTTCAATACAATCAATGGAATAATCCTTATGCATAACGAGATTACTCATTCTAACTTGTCGGTACCTTGATTACTTCATAGAAGCATGAACATAGATATACCGTATTTTTTATTGTCTAATTTCTACATGCACCAGAGTTTCCACTTGATATTAGATATAATAACTATCTTAACACTATTATATGACCATTGCATAGTAATGAATTGAAGGATACATTATGAAAATCATTAATATCAACACACTATAATTATCTTTGTCCAACTCCTTAAGTATGGATCTTTATCTCCCATCCATCAGATGGATATCCACTCCATCCATGCTTATCTAGAATCATATCTAAAAGTTTATCATTAAAGATTCATTTCTATCCCATTCCTCATGGGATTCGGCAAGAATCTCCTCTCTACTGGTTCTCTACCCTTCAAGTGATTTATTTTATTAATCTATTTAATAATACATTTTCTTTTCTTATTACATATCACCTATATTTCCTCATCTTAGGTGTATAATAGTTTAACCCTAGCTTTCCTCATCTTAGTTTTACAAACATTTAATACACAAAAGAGGATATCACACCTAGATCTAACTTAGCTAAGGTTTACAATAATGTATTACACAAGGTAAGGGAGTTACATAGTTCCCCCCTTAAATTTTACGCCATCCTCGATGTATCATTGGATCATGTCCTCGTTCATAGGTAGTTAGTTTTGAATCAACAACTTTCACTGCTCTGCCATCTGATGCAATTTTTTTGATGTACATATGCCACAAGGAGTGCTCCCAAAATCTCTCCTTCCATACCTACATCAGTCTCAAGGAGTGCTCCCAACATCTCTCCTTCAATAGCTACCTGTCACACATTGTTTTTTCAAACCATTTGTGAGAATTTATTGATGCAAAGTTTAACTATGATAAATATCATAATCTGTTATTATTAAAGCAGCTATTGCTTATCATTTGTTTTATCTGCATATGTGCACACTATAAAAGACTTGAACATTTTTTCAGTAGGTGATCTTTCCCTCTTTTGCATGGCTACTATTCTCAATGTCCCAATTTGATATGTCTTCCTGAAACCTATGATTTTTTTCCTACCCACATTTTGATTTGATCTTAGGTATGTGCTTAATAGTTTTCTCAAAGTATTCATTTCACCATGAACATTACATGTGCTTAAATTAAGATCCAATTGAACTAACTTGATTGTGTGTTCCTATTTAATATTCGTGAGAACTATTGTGGTACTCAATGCTCACTGTAGACATTGATATTAAGGAAATGAGCTCAATTGGTTATAGGAAAAATGTTGGTTTAGGTATATATTCTCGCTTCGTTTTTCATAATCGGTGAAGATTTGTTGTTTGTTAGTATTTTCCTCATGTTTGGGGGATTCATGTATTCTAAATGATAGTTGTTTGAATTAAAATGAACAACTAAGTTACATTATCAGCTCGAAGCAACATCTTTAATTTATTAATGATTTCCCTTATAATTTATAAAAATCCATGGTAACAAATATCCTTCCATACAATTCTATTAGGTTGATACTATGCAAGATTGAGGCATGATAGGTTACAAATATTTTCAAACCTTTTACTATATAGATAAAGTAAAATGTTTGGTAATTTCACACAATTTTCCACATAGTGTTATAAGTTAGTTCAACTTTTATCTTTGATCGTTGATTACCTGTAACAAAAATTTCTATGCCATGACTACATATTTCCCTTACATGGCATAACCTGGAATTTTGCTATGTTTTCATATTTAATAGTTAATGTGTTGCATTGAAGGATTATGATAAAATGAGTTAATGTGTTGCATTGAAGCATTATGATAAAATGAGTTAATGTGTTGCAATGAAGCATTATGGTAAAATAAGTTAATGTGTTGCATTTAAGCATTATGATAAAATGTTCTTCTTTTTTGTATCAACAAGAGCTACATAGTTGGTATATCCTTTGGGTTGTATTTCTTTTAATCATTTAACTATCCAATTTGATATTGAGTTGAAGAGAATCTATTCCAATTTCTCACAACTACTTTTACTGTCAAGGTATGATAAGCATACATATCTTTTTATGGTGTGTTCACAATTAGTTGTTACCATCCTCAGATGCATCCTTTATTTTATTCTTTTAGGTTCTTTTTTATTATTGAGTGGGTCCCCTCAGCATTTTATGCTCTTTTTTCAAAACAAGAACAAAATAATTTGTTCTCTAAAAATACAAGAAATGATATTTCATGCTTAGCCCTTCATCTATGCTCGATGGGAAATTCAAAACAAGTGAAAACTAACCAAAAAAATACACCTTAGTATGTCTTACCTTATGGTACTAATTTTAACTTTAAGTTGTTTGAAATTTCCACAAAATTGATAAAAAAATCACCTTAGCATGTCTTACCTTATGGTACTTATTTTAGCTTTTAGTTGTTTGAAATAGCCCAAAAAGTAACAATTTTCGGTACAATATCCTTAACTTAGTTTCCATGAAAATTTTGCAATACTAGAAATGGTTACATATTTAGCAATTTGGCTACGCATGATGGAAAATTCAAAGCTAAGAAAATAGATATCTGGTTATGCCTTACTCGATGGTACCAATTTTAATATTCATTGTGTTTCAAACAACCCTGAGGAGTACTAGATTTTAGTAATATATCCTTGAGTTAGTCTCTACAAACTTAATATATTTTGGAACTTTTTTAGATTGTCACACCTTTTTTTCTTGGATTAGCCTGGGAAAAATACATAAAGTGGACCACACTGTGGCAGGGAAGGGACCAAGATGTGCCAGCGTTTACCATTGTTTTTCATACCCTTCGCATGAAGTTGGGTATTAAGGATTCTGAGAAACATTTGGTACTCAAGTATCGTGGTTGCCTACATAGATACATCCAGGATGAGATGGAGTTCCTAGACATCTCCTCACTTGGCACGATGTACCAATACACTGTCAAGATCGATAAGTTTAAACAGAAGAAGTGATACTTTGGATCTGCAAATCCAAAGCAAGGGAAATATGCCCCCAAACCACAGAAAAAAGGGCAAAGCCAAGGCGGTATGACCCAAGACAACTCACCAAAGCCAAAAGCAAAGGACTAGACTGCGAAGCTGAAGAAGGACACGAGAAAGTGGTGTGAGTTCCAAAGAGCTCCACTCACAACACAAGTGAGTGTCAAGGCAAGCAGTCACTCGTGGCCGAGCTGAAGGCTTCGGAATCAGATGCATGTTCTGACTCTGAGTCAGAACCCAAAAAGGGGAATGACAAAGGAAAGCAGATTATTGATGTGAAGCCTAATGTCATTGTTGCGACCATGAAGATCTAGAAGGAGGAACCCAAAGATCCAGAGGATGAGGAGCATCTCTTTCACTCCCATATGTGGGTAAAGGGTTCCCCGCTACAGTTCATTGTCAACAACAGGAGCCAAAAGAACCTCATTGCAACAAAGATCGTGAAGCAGTTGTGCTTACCGACCACATCACACCCACAACTGTACACCATTAGGTGGCTCCACCAAGGGTAGGATCTTCAAGTGAGCCAACAGTGTCGCCTTCCATACAATGTCAAGCCTTTCATAGATTAGGTATTATGTGAAGTTTTTCCCCTTGATGTTTGTGATGTATTATTAGGCCAACCATACTTGTGGAAGTGACATGTTGTGTATGAGTCAAGGCCTTGCATTGTATTGTTACCTTGGGAAATAAGTTGTACAAGATACTAGAGGTAGCACTGCCTACCACCATCTCTCTAGTTACTATAAAGCAATGCAGTAAGCTCATTTCCAAAACCAAGAAATTTGTTTCTGTGATGATACACCCTAGAGTACAGATGAAGATGGTGACCATGACCTCTAGATAGGGCCCCTCCACATGACAACAATGGATGAAAAATTTCATAGAGGAGTACGAGGACATCTTCACCTCCCTCGCAAGGGTGCCTCTGCACTGTCACGTCAAGCACTCCATCAATATGACCCCAAGTGTGCCATTGCCAAATGGACTAATCTATCAGCGCTCCATTCTGGAGAATGATGAAATCAAGAGGAAGATTTAGGATCTGTTGCAGAAAAGTCACATCCGGTCAAGTTCACCACCTTGTGGGAGCCTGATTGTGTTGGTACTGAAGAAGGATGGGACTTGGAGACTTTGTATTGACTATTAGGCGCTGAACAAGATCACTGTTAGGAATAGGTACCTGATCCCATAGATTGATGACCTTCTAGACCAAGTCAAGCGGGACAAATATTTCAATAAGATCGACTTGAAGTCCGTATATCACTAGGTACTAGTCAAACCCTCCAATATGTGGAAGACTGCCTTCAAAACTAAGGAGGGCATTTCTGAATGGTTGGTTATGCCTTCTGGGTTGATGAATGCTCCTGCAACCTTCATGAGACTGATGGATGAGATCTTGTGACCATTCAACAACTCATTTGTAGTGATATACTTTGATGACATCCTGATCTTTAGCCAGAGTTAGGAAGAGCACCTCCACCATGTCTGACAGGTTCTCCAAACACTGCGACAACACAAGTTGTGTGCCAAATTGAAGAAATGCAATTTTGGCATGACCTAGGTTCAGTATATGGGATACATTATTGATGAACATGGGGTGCATGTGGATCCAACTGAGATCCAAGTCATTTGGGATTGGCCAGCCCCAACCACTCTGACAGAGCTCTGCAGCTTTTTGGCTCTTGACAATTTCTACCACACGTTCGTGTTGGGGTTCTCTCATATCACTTGGCCCTTGAGTCAAGTCACCAAGGGAGGAGTGAAAGCAAAGCTATTTTGGTCTGAATCTCAACAAAAGGCATTCGTAGAGTTTAAACATCACCTCTGATTTGCACCAGTGCTCACATTACCAGACTTGCAACAATCATTTGAGATCGAGACAGATGCCTCTGACTATGCTATTGGGGCAGTCCTTACTCAACAAGGGCATCCAGTGGCATATAACAGCAAGACACTTTCAGACACAGTCCAATATTATCCCGCTTATGAAAAAGAGATGTATTCCATTGTGGATGCCTCTCAACAACGAAAGCATTACATTTTGGAGAAGCAAACAATCATCCACATAAACCACTAGCACCTATAGTTCATACAAACACAAGGGAAGTTGCAGAATAATCGCCATCAGAAGTGGTCGACATACCTGCAACAGTTCCATTTGAATATCAAGCACAAGAAGGGTAGCACCAATAACATTACAGACTACCTCGCTCAACCACCAATCATGGTGTTAACCACCATACTCAACTCTTGTGGGAACAAGACTTCTAATTGGCCACATCTCTACAAAAGTGACCCAGAATTCGACCATACATACCATACACTCCTGGAGGGTCAACAAGTTCTAGATTTTCACCTCTATGATGCTATGTTATGCCACCTATGACACCTTTGTGTTCCTTCAAGTGAGCATGCCAAGTTGATTTGGGAAGCACACTACAATCAGGCCACTAAACATTTCAGGTTTGAGAAAGTGGTGGAAGTACTGCAGAACTATTTCTATTGGCTTAATCTTCGGCAAGGTGTCGGGAAGTAAATTAGATCCCGCACTTTTTGCGCCATTTCCAAACTGACCATAAACAAGCAAGGCCTCTATACTTCGTTGTCTACCCCTAGTCGACCTTAGAAATCCATCTCCATCGATTACATGTTGGGCCTTCCTTCTAATAAGCATGGAAAGGACTATGTTTTTTGGTCATCGATAAATTCTCGAAGATGGCCATTATGGTGGGATGCAAGAAGAATATCATAGCAGAATCCACTGCTAAACTATTCTTTGAATAAGTGTGGGTACACTTCGGATCCCACATTCTATCATCTTAGATTGGGTTGCAGGTTCCTCAGTATATTTTGGTCCAATCTCTAGTTGATGCTGGACACCAAGCTCATGAAGTCCACAACTTTCCATCCCCAAATGGATGGCCAAATAGAGTTTGTCAACAGGATGATCGTACACATTCCGTGCATGTACAAGTCAAAGCATCTATGCACATGGGATGAGAGCCTCCCCTATGTCCAGCACAACTATAGCCGAGCTCTCCACAACTTGACTGGCCACAAACCTTTTCAAGTGGTCTTGGGATTCCAACCACTATATGATGTGGCCATACTATTTGTCAGGACTGAGGTAGATTTGACTCATGTCTAGTTCGAAGACGACAAGGAAAATAGCTTCATTGAGAACATTCAACACATCTTCCAACAGGTCCATGAGATATTGGACAAAGCCAATGCTAAGTACAACCAGTGACATGATCAACATTGGGTGCCACACAAGTTCTAGGTGGGCGACAAAATTTGGCTGCATTTGCAGAAGGAGCACCTCACTAGGCCCCACCACAATATTCGCCTGCTTTGATAAAGGCCATACACCATCACCAAGGTTGTGGGAGATAATGCTTTTGAGCTCAACATTCCCCCATTCCTTGGCCTACACCCAATGTTCAATGTGGATTTCCTTCAGCCATGCTTTCCACCATTACTAAACACATCCGACATTGCAGAACAATTCACATCAACAGAGTTAAATCCAAACTACATGGAAAAAGATGAAACTGATTGGATCATGGACACATAGATCAAGAACACTCAACAACAGAAGATCTAGTTGTATCGAGTTGTCGATTATGACCAACTCCTGCACGAAGGCAAATGGCTCACCAGGGACCAAGTTCAGTAGAAGTTTCCTCATCTCATGGAGGAACTCAACTCAATGGAGACCATTGCTTCCTAATGAGGGAGGACCGATCTAGGTGGATATTGGTGGACACCTACCTATTCCACTTGGAACCTCACCATTTTTCTTTCAGTTTTTTTTAGTTTCCTTAATTGTAGCATAATTTACTATTTTTGGCAGTTTTTTCGGGTCCTGGCCTTCTGAAGCCGTTTTGGGGCCCTTAATGATGTTTTTTTAGCAAAATGCCTCTAAGGATTTCAATAGAAATCACCTCAACAGTTGTAGTCCTCAGAGAGATCTTTCCAACGAGGTATCATACGCGTGAAACTGAGATAATATGACCAAGTTACGACCCCGGGAAGTTGGTTTCCCAACTAACCCCAACAGGGCCCGTAAACTCTTGGTGTTACATCAACTCGAGTTAGGGTTTTGATTGTTTAGGGTTTTCTCTTATTGTTCAATAATAAAATGGCCCTTGAGCCTCATTTTAGCTCAGTTCAAAGGCATGCAGGCACCACATCTCTTCTCAGAGATAAGCTACGATCACCTAAGCTAGTCTTATTTCCATTTTGTTTGTAAGCATATTTCAGTATTTGATATTGATGAAATGAAGTGTTATTTCTATTGCATCTCTATATTTATGGTTATATCTATAATATTTTGTGTTGTTGTTTAAATCCGGATCAATTACAGTGAATATGAATAAGAGATGGCTATGGAACCTTTCCTCACATGATACATATATATATATATATAAGCACCTACAGGGTTTAACAAGTAGTGTCAACCCTATAAACGTAAATTTTATCATATTACATGTTGGAGTATCACTTAAGAAAATTAATTGAATGTAGTCATGACTTCATTGTGCAAACAATTTTGTCGGAATTTGGCTACCCTCCTACCCAACATTACACCTGCAGGGAAATTAGATGCATGCAACAAAATGGGTAGGAATAGAATACATTTAAATGAACTTTGTGTTTGTTTCAAACTATCAAAATTTGAACTTAATGAGTCATAAGATTAATTCATGCAAAACATCCCCAAAACAATAGCCAAAAGGATTGTTTAGAGAGAATGCTTAGTGACTAGTCACAATCTAGTTGCACAAAAACATGCATCTCAGGCCATAGGAACAATATAACTCTAAAAATTGAAAGACAATTCGAAACACTTATTTTGTTTGTTTGGGCGATTGTCTCTTCGTTATTTCTTATTCCTACTTCTCATATGTTTATGTGACACAATCACTACATAGCATTCAACACACAACTCTAACACTATGCTTCCACATCCTCATATCACATCACTTCTACTCAATTGTGTTTTTGTTTACAATAGTGTCTTCCATTTCCACTAATGATTGTGGTGATTTTGCTAGAAACTCCCTTCAGTACATCACAATTTTTTGGCTTGACCAACTTTACTAGAAGATGAATGTATTGTGCCTCTAGGGCCCTAATCTTAACGCTGAAATAGATTAGCCAATGAATTACCATTTCACTAGAATCCACTCTTCAATGTAAATGTAGAGAGTACCTTGGTTGTTGATGAAAATCCATAAAATTTTACAGTTTCCCTCTAGAGTTTAGCCTCATCTAGACCTTCACTTGTGTGATGTTCCAATGTTATTTTAGTATTGTTTATAAAGATCTTGTTTTTCCTATGAAAGTTGGCATCCCCTAAAGGTTAGACAAGAAAGTGTGTTGGAATTTTTGGATGGATATGAGATTCGAGAGTATCATAATAATATGAAATAGATTTCAGTGTTAGTAAATAATATTTTAAAATTGATATTTACATATTAATAATCCTATGTTGTTAAAAAAGATAAACTTCATTAGTCAATAATGTGGCAAAGTTTAATAATATCTTTACCAATGAAATTTGTTTGAAATAGATACTTAGTCTCCTATCCTACTTTAGTTTTTGTGATCCTTCGAGTGAAAAGGGACCTTTTGTAAAGAAATATTTCCTCTGTGACATATCATGCTTGTAATTTAATCATAAATATGAAGATTAGTTTTACTTAAGTTTCATATTTGGTAGTTCCAATAAAGGGAAATGTTTAGTTAGGTTGCAGTGTTTATCCTATTTAGATAGGATTTAATTTTGATGATAGTGTTTTGGTCACTAGTATGAACATGCTTAGTGGAGAAGCCTTGGTGTCATTCTTCTGAATATGCATTATAACTCTTTGTAAAATATACAATGTTAAACTGTAATTTTCACTTCGTTGGTCTCATTGTGTGCTATTTGGATTTCTATTGAGGTTTCCTACATTGTTCTTTCAACATAAAGTAGAAAAGGAATATTTCCCCTTTGCTATATCATGGGGATGCTTGCAAGCCATAAGAAACACATATATTTAAGCTTGAGCTTAATTTAGGGTACAAGTTAAGAAAGAAGATACGTGGAAAACGAGCTTCCAAACTTTACCATGGTTGTATGGATATTGGTAATGGAATTTGAACTCACTAATGCACCAAATAAATTCCAAAGATTGGTGAATCATGTATTTAGAGATTATCTCGGTTATTTTCTCATTGTGTATTGTGATACCATTCTTCTCTATAGAAAAATATGGACATAACATTTATAATATGTCAAAGTTGTATTATGAAAAGATGTAAGAGAGAAGAAAACTTTGATGAATTTGAAGAAGAGTTTATTTTCCATGGACTTCATAACTTATTTGGGCTATATGGTAGGTGTAGATGGATTTTATATCAAGCTAGAGATGATACAAGTCGTAACTAAATTGTCAATGCCAACCTATCTCAATGACCAATTGCAAGTCTACCTCACATTGCTTTGACATCTCATTGTGTTTTAATTCCTTAACCAAGGAAAATGCAGACAATAAATGGGAAGATGAACAATGATCTTTTGATGAACCCAAGACACAAATCTATATTGCACCTAGGCTAATAGTGCTAGAAAAACTGCCATTAGAAGTGGAGCCTGATATTGATATGTCCCAAGGGATCTATGTTTAGTGGTGCAACACACACTTGAAGACATTCTTTGAAGTGATGATCAAGTATCCAACTATAAGAAGTTGCATGGAATTGTGGATACACTATAGTGACACTATATCTTAGCTAAGGGGTTGAATTACAATGATTATTTCAACAATGATACTAAGTACAAAGACTCAAGTGCCCTCACACGAGATGATACCTCCCTTTCTTTAATTGTGATGGAACCTCCCTCAAGGTCGCAGGGTTGAATTTCCCTAGGCGTGAGTGGAATTATGTTAATGAAAATTCCCTAAGGTAATATGCCCCATGGCACCATGTGAGTGCCACGAGGAATGCTTAAGAGAGTTTACAAAATGAAGATGGAAACCCAAGGATGACATAAATTTTGACCCCAAAATGTGAATAGAGAAGAGCCATTGGCACGTCAAAAAAGTAATTGGGTTCTTGGCATTACAGTTGCTTAGGTATCTCGAAGAGGGTTTCTCCACTACTTCCATTTCATTCAAGCCTTCTATGCTTATGAGGAGGCCATAAGTTGATCAAAATCAAGCTAAAAACGAAGTCCTAGCGAAATATTAGAGTCAACAGTAGAAAATCTACGAAGGTTTCATGGTTGTAACAAATGTAAACCCTAAACCTAGCTCATAAGAGTTGAAGAACGTTATTTCGCTAAATCTCTATTATATTAGTCTTAACTCTTACTAGTTGATTTGATTAATTAATTAATTAAGCCCCATTCTTTTCTTTATATATATAACATTAATATAACTGTATATATAATACATATAACATTAATATGAAATTACATATAGTATTATTAATATGACATTATATATAATATTTATATACAATTACATTTTATTTATTTATTATTATTATTATTATTATTAATAATTTATTTAATATGAAAATAGGAAATAAAAAATTACCCAGTTATATATTATAATAAAACATTATATATATAAAAAAATCTCTAACTCCATATCATCAACATTATATAAAATACTAAAACATTATATATATAAAAATCTTCTAACTCTATATCATCAACATTATATAAAATATTAAAACATTATATATAAAAAATCTGTAACTCTATATCATCAACATCATATAAAAAAATAATGAAATATGGCACATGGCCTCCATGCGGGCCGCCACTGGATGAGAAAGCAGAGATGAGAAAGCAGAGCGAGCTGCGGCAAGGGTTCTACCATCGTACCATCGGTGGTTCTCCCATATATCATTTAGATTGGAGCTCATTCAGTCACTATTCATGTTGCTCTCCCTTCCTGCTATCGATATGGAATGTTTGAGCCTGAATCAAGGCTTCTGCCTTCGGTGCTTCTCCCATATCTCACGCTTCTACCATCGGTGGTTCTCCCATATCTCACGCTTAGTAAATTGGAGATTCATTCACTATTGATGTTTATATCTCATGCTTAGTAAATTGGAAATTCATTCACTATTGATGTTTGTAGCTCTCCCTCCCTGCTATCGGTCTTACTTGCCCACCTTATGGCTTGGTCATATCGAGCCTTAATCGAGTCCCCACGTTCGGTCAAGGGAAATGAATGAATGAGGTAATCTGTTTTCTTGATTTTCTTTGGAGCAGAAGGACGATTTTGACATTTTGATATGCATGTGGCCGATGAATTGAAAGTGGAGTTACACAGGTGATTGTTTTCTTTTTCACCGCCTTTACGAATTCGGTGATCTTCTGTTGTTGTTGTTACGGTGTTCATTTGAAAAATTCAGAGAATTGTAAGTTGATTTCAGCTACTTACTGGGTGGTGCAGTCATGGTAGATACAGAGAGCAGCAGGTGCGAGACGTTATTGGCATTCAAACAGGGTGGCAGCGGTCTAATTTGAGTTGATACGCTTTCAAAACCTGCCCATATCTTGCCTGGTATGTGTATTCTTTGTAGTCGCACATGAGAAAGTGCAATTGACATGTATTTCAGACCATACATATTGTATTTGAGTCTAGTGACCATGACTGTTGAGAGTAATTTGTATTTTCTTGTTTTTTTCCCGTTTGCTGCAGGAAGACCAGGCAAATTCTCACAATTACCGCTTTTTGCTCTATTTCTCCATAGGAATTTTAACACAGCGGAAACATAAATTTGTTTGCTGTAGACAGAGTTTCTCCAAAACACATAAAAACACTTTGTATTCATATACAAAATTCATCCTCTTTCACTCAGAGGGATTCACCAATAACATTTCACTGCTGTGTGAAAATTACATATACATTTCTCACGCCACTGCGTAGATCATTTTGCAAAAGAAAATCACTCAAGCACTGCTGTGCTTCCCTTTCTCTCTTACATTACATTTACACTGTTGTGTATCTTTTCATACGCACTGCTGCGTTCTACACATCTCGTATACTTGCACTGCTGCGCTTCTCAGTCTTATCTAACTTAACAAAAAAAACTCAGGAATATATATATGGTTTTACATGCCATACTCCCGTAAAATAAAAAAAATAAAATTTAATGATCTTACTGGCTTTTACTTGTGCCCATACTCCCACTGATAAAAATTAAAAACTTCATCAAAAACTTACCAACCCACAGTAAATTTTCATTTACTGATTTACTGACATAAACGGTGGTAAAGAGACTTTTACTTCACGTCAAATTTATTTGCAGCAGGGTTGTACTTCAATCAGTATTCAAATTTACTTTGGAAACTCATCGGGTCCGAGCTTTATCGCATGGCACACATATATGCAAAAGTGTGCACCCATGGTTTCCCCGATTGCGAAATACTGTGGACCCAATAATCTATCAAAGGAAATTAATACCTTCGTCGGGTCCGGCCCATCGGCGATTGCACATTTGAAAAATGTTCGCTCCACTTAAAATGCTGATAGCGATACGCTGATGCAATATCGGCGATCGCATATCGCAAACAAAAAAAACTTTATAACACCCGCCGCCATTTCGCCGAACTGCTCATCGCCGAAGTTTTCATCGCTGAAGTCGCTCAGATCGCTTATCGTTGGAGCACAGTTGAAATTACATTTTCAACACTCCCCTTTAATTTCAACTGCCGGGCATTCAATCATACCCAAACATTTCCTCAAAAATTCAAAGCTTTTCTGATCCAATGGCTTTGTCAAAATGTCTGTTACCTGTTCCTGAGTCCTGCAATGTTCTAGGACAATTTCTCCATTGTTCACCAATTCTCTGATGTAGTGAAACCTTGTGTCGATGTGTTTCGTTCTGTTATGAAACACTGAATTATTTGATAATGCAATAGCTGAACTATTGTCACAAAAAATCACTGTTGCTTTTGCCTGCTCTCGGCCTAAACTCCTCAACATTTTTCTCATCCACACTGCTTGGCATGCTGCTACTGTAGCTGCCACATATTCAGCCTCTGCTGTAGACAATGCTACAATGGACTGCTTCTTAGAAGCCCATGAAATGGCTCCTAAACCCATGTGAAAAACATAATCGGAAGTTCTTTTCTAATCATCAACACTTCCAGCCCAATCATTATCGGTGTATCCAACTAAATCTGAATGTTCTGAGACATTATATAAGATGCCAAATCTTTTAGTACCTTTGACATACCTCAGAATTATTTTTGCTGCTTGCCAATGTGCCTCTTTTGGCCTCTCCATGAATCTGGAAATTAAACTAACAACAAACATTATATCTGGCCTAGTTGCTGTTAAGTACATGAGGCTACCAACTATACTCTTATATAAGCTAGGATCAAAATCCTTGCTGCTGTCCTCCTTGCTGAGTTTTAATCCCATTACCATGGGAGCGATCGCTGCCTTGCACTCTTGCATATTAAATCTACCCAATACTTCATTTACATATCTCGCTTGAGAGATAAAAATTCCTTTTTAATTTTGATCTACTTCTATTCCTAAGAAGTATCTCAGCAAACCCATGTCAGTCATTTCAAATTCCTCTTCCATGACTGATTTGAAACTTTTGATGAGGTAGTCATCATTACCTGTAAAAATCACATCATCAACATATAACACAACAATTAAAATCTTACCATCTTTTTCTTTGATGTAGACGGTGGGTTCTCCCTCACATTTGTCAAACTCATTTTCCAGTAGATAGAAATCTATCCTACTGTACCACTCTCTTGGCGCTTGCTTCAGCCCATAAAGAGCTTTCTTCAATCTGCATACTTTGTGTTCTTGGCCTTTCTTCTCATAGCCTAAAGGTTGTTCAATATAGACCTCCCCCTTTAACACTCCATTTAGGAATGGCTGACTTCACGTCCATTTGGTAAACTTTCCACTTGTTTTGTGCTGCATGGACAACACTGCCTCCCGTTTTCCCATTCTTGCAAACCGTGCAAAAGTTCCCTCCATAGTCTCTCCCATACTGCTGCTTGTATCCTTTGACAAACCACCTTGCTTGTGTCTTTAATTTGCCTTCAAGCAATGCAACTTGGTCTTTAAGAACCCATTGGACTCCAATGACTTCTTTTCCTTTTGGTAGCTCAAACCAACGTCCCATGTTTGTTTCTTTCTAATGGCAATTCATATTCCCATCATAGCTTCTATCCATTTCTATCTTTAATTGCTTCTTCAAAAATGAATAGGGGTCATCAACATGACAATTACACAGGCAAATAAGGAATTCATTTCCTTCATCATAAATGTCACTTAAATTTCTTAAATTCTTACCTCTTTCATTCGGTGTGCAAGTGCTTTGAAGATGCACTTGAACTTCCACTTTGTGGTGTGCTTGGAGAAGCACTTTCATTTCTCCTCAAGGGTGTTCCTTGCTGTCCTTGTATTGGCGCTGCTGTTTGGGGATTCATTTCAGCCATCTCCTCATCATCTTCATCATGAGACAAACAATTTTTAACATTCACTGTTTTCTCTATGCTTCCATCCCAAGCTTCCTCCTCAATGAATTGAACATCTCTGCTCACAAAAAACTTCTTGGTAGATGGGATATACAATGTGTAAGCTTTGGATTCCTCACTGTCCACATACATCTGAGTGGAAAATCTCTAAGGGTGCTTTTTCCCTTATGCTTTTCCCTGATGGAAAACTTTCTCTGTGTTGTTTCCCCAATATGCAACCTTCACAAAGGCTGTCAGGTTTCTCTATCAATGGTAATGCTCTTACCATTCCTTTTCTGCTCAACAAATTAAGACCTCCAAAGTTGAGATGTCCAAATCTCAAGTGCCACAACCACTTTTCATCCTTAGGCACCCTTTGGAAAGCCTCTTGGGTAACTGCTGCAATTACTTCTTTGTTTTTCAAGTCTGCCCTTATTCTGAGAGGGAACATCCTGTTCCTCATCATTTTTACTTCAGCAATGCATCTTTTGCTGGGTGCTATATCCATGATGGTGCATACATCATTCTTAAAGAGAACATTGTACCCCTTATGGACAAGCTTTCCAATACTCAAGAGGTTACATCTCATTCCAGGAACATAGTAGACATCTGCTATGGTTTTCTTTTCACCCTTCTTTGTAAATATTTTGACTTCTCCTTTTCCCATAACAGAGCATTTACTATCAGTCCCAAGTGTGACTTGTGACTTCACACTTTGATCTAAAGCAGAAAACAAAGCTAAGTTTCCTGTCATATGGTTGCTGCAACCGGAATCTAGAAACCATATATCTTCTTTGTTTGTCTCAGCCATGTTACAAGCTAATAAAACATTATTTTGGTTTGTATTTTCTCTAGTGATATTTGCACTAGAACTATTATTCATATCATGCTGTTTCTTCTTACATTCATTGGAATAATGCCCATATTTTTTACAATAATAACATTGGACATTGGATTTTTCATACCTCTGTCCTTGAGCATGATGTTTTCCTCTTTGTTGGCTGCTGCCTTGGCCTTGGTTCTGATCTGAATTGCTGCATCTTCCTTGAGCATTTGCTGGACTGTTCTTTCCAACTCTGTTCTGGCTTCTGCCTCTTCCTCTTTTGTTTCCTTTGCCTTGACCTCTTCCTCTTCCAAAGGACATCTGGGTCTTGAAGGTTTGCCATAGAGATGAGTTTTCATTTCTACTCAACCTCTGCTCATGAGTTATCAGTGATGCATGAAGTTCATCAACTGAAAAGT
>APFE031417321.1:185446-261729 GCA_000404065.3 Pinus taeda | reverse complement strand
TTTCCTCTACATGATTCCCTTTACTCAAGTTAGCATACACATCTTTAAAGTCATCATCAGATGCATATTGTTCTATGTAACTATCATGTACAATGGAATCATTCTTAAGTAAAGTAACAACACCAATAATAGGCCTTGAAAGTATATCAACAACTTTATTCAGAGTACCTTTCTTGTACCTTATTACCAAATGGAACTTTTGCAAGAAGCCCATCCATCTGAAGTGTTGTGATTGTTGTAACCTGCTTTGTGATTGCAAGTACTATAAGGGCTGATGGTCGGTATGTATAAAAATTTCTTTGCCCATGAAATAATGTTTCCACTTTTTGATGCTTTTTACGAATGCATACAACTCCTTATCATACGTAGGATAATTTACAACAACACCATTAAAAGTTTCAGAATGAAAAGCAATAGGCTTACCATGCTGTAGAAGAACTGCACCCATGGCATAATAACTAGCATCAGTTTGTATCTCAAATGTCTGTCTCAAATCCAATAATGCAAGGACCGGAGCTAAACTAATCTTCTCTTTCAAAGATTCGAAAGCTTTTTGTTCCTTGCCTCCTTTCCAGAAAGCATGCTTCACACTTATTACTGCATGCATAGGAGCTGCTATATAAGAGAAGTTAGAGATGAACTTCCTCCAATATTGAGCTACACCCAAAAAAATTCTTACATCTGTAATGGATTTGGGAGTAGGCCACTTCAAAATAGCCTCAATCTTAGTAGGACCAATTCTCAAAGCACCTCCTCCTACTATGTGTCCCAAATAAACAAAAGAAGTCTTTCCAAATTCACACTTTGACATTTTGAGAAATAACTGATTCTTCTTCAAAACATCAAGTACTTTCCTAACATGCATGACATGATCTTCTCTATACTTGCTGAAAATTAAGATGTCGTCTAAGTAGACAATAATGAAATCATCAAGAGAAGGACACAAGACATCATCCATCACCCACATGAAAGTTGCAAGTGCATTGCACAAACCAAACGGCATCACAAGCCATTCAAAGAGTCATTGTTTGGTTTTAAACGCTGTCTTCCAAATGTCACTTTCTTCAATTCTTACTTGATGATATCCACTGTGCAAGTCTAACTTAGTGAAATATCGAGCATCTTTTAGCTGGTCTAGCAAATCATCTATCCTTGGAAGTGGGTAACGATTCTTTACCATTATCTTGTTCAAGGCCCTGAAATCAACACACATATTCCAAGTGCCATCTTTCTTTGGAATCAGTTCAATCAGTGACCCACATGGCGAAGTACAAACCCTTGATTTTCTTCCTTATTTCAGCATTCTCCATAATAGACATGCTGTACATGCCTATGTTTGGAAGCGGACAATCTAGATGCAAATGGATTTCATGTTGAATCTCCCTCTTAGGAGGAAAACCTATTGGCTCCTGAAATATTTCATGAGATGCATCAACTACATCATACAGATCTGATTTAAGTATTGGATAACAATTGTCAAATGACTCATGATTCACATCAACCTTGGGCTTAATCATAAGAAGAGAAAAATTCTTACTTGGATTGACCAACCTTTTTACTTGTCTTGCATTCACCATCGCTATATTTGTCTTCTTGCGATGAGCTCTAACAATGAACTCCTTGCCATCTTTGAAAAGATGATATTTGTTTTCATGATGATGAAATATAGCTTTCCTGTCAAACAAGTAAGGACTTCCCAAAACAATTCCTGCTATATCAAAAGGTACCACATCAAGTTCAACTGTGTCAATAAAATGTGCGGCAATTGCAAAGCGCAATGTGCACTTTCTTGAAACTTGTAAATTTGCATCCTTGCAAATACATCCAATTTGATATGGCTTCGAATGTGGAATGGTCTCAAGTTTAAGCTGCTTGACCAAGTCTTCTAATATAAGGTTTTCTTGTGACCCACTATCAAAAAGTTTGTCAATCTTAATATGTTTTGAAATCAGCCTCACATGAAACAGATCAATTCTTTCTTCCTCATTAGGAGCTTGTACATGACAGTTTGAGGTACTAGTGTTGGATTAAATTTCCATTTATTTCCCTTCAAGTTTTTCAAACCCATGGCTATAATTTTGGTTTCATTGCATGAATCATCCCCTAAATCTTGTGGTGTATATGTAGTAGGAGCAATTTTCTGTTTCCCTTTGGATTTGTTAAACTGAGGTCTTTTTTCAGGATGTAATTTCCAACAGTTTTTCTCCTCATGGCCTGGTTTAGAACAATGTTTAAAGATCACTTTCTCACTCTCCTGTTTGACATATGCATTCTTTTTGCCCTTTCCCTTGGATGTTTTCTCTTTGTTTTTCCCCTTGGCGTGCTTGTTTCTACCCTCTTCAAATGTGTTTTTCTCCCTTGCCTCTGAATGGGTAGCTTGGACAAAACCCTCATCTAGGCTAGTAGGGTTAAACATCAAGATGGTGTGTCTAAGGTAGCTATGCAAGCCACCAATATATTTCAGCAAGGTTTCCTGGGTCTGTAAATGTACCCCTAACAAGAGAGCTCTTCTCCTGAATTCTTGGGTGTAGTCTTGGACACTCTGACCCTTAAGTTGTCTGAAATTTTGCCAGTTCATAATGGCTTTCTGCATGTGAGCAAGAGGATAATTTTTTTTTTTAATGGCTAACAAAAATTCAGTCCATGTTAAGGTAACCTTACCAAATTTCTTGGTCTCCTCTTTGGTCTTGGCCTCCCACCAGACCAATGCTGCTCCATCCATTCTCAAAGAAGCCAACTGAATCTTTGTGGCATCATCATACATATTTTGGATCCTCAAGTAAACTTCCAACTGCCTAATCTGGTTTTCAAGCTTTTCTGCATTCACTTCACCATTAAACATAGGTAATTCGAATTTTACATCAAGCTTCAAAAAATGACTTTTTCCATTGGATCTATGCTTATGCACAGAAGAAGAAGATGAGGATGAAGAGGAAGGTGGTGACGATGGGGGTGGTGGATCACCATTACCTCCATGTCCTTTCCTGGAATGATCATCATCCTTCTTACCTCCTGAAGAGTCCTCTCCTTGATGTGGATGTTCGGACCCTTATCCAGCCAATTTCTCATTTCTTTCTTGGTACAATATCCTCACCATTTTAGTGAGGTCCAAGAAAGCCTTTCTAAAGACTCTTTCTTCTTCTTTTGGATCCATGTCTGCAGGAATTTCTCCTTCTTGTTCAGACATTCTTGGAGCTTCTGCTGAGACTCATGAGGGTGAAATTGAAGGTGAAGGTGATGGCTCTCTGGCCTTCCTTGGCTGAGGATTCTCTTGTTCTCTAGTCAACTCTCCTTCCCCTCTTTTAAGTTTCAACCTGGTAAGCATCAATACTTGCAAGAAAGTTAGAAGACCTTTGCACAAAAACAATCAAAAGACAACTACACCAGAGAGGCTGAAAGAGCGTTTATCTACTTTGCAATTGTATAACAAGAGCATTTCGAAGGCTTCGTGGCTCGTTTCAGGCTCTGTCTATAGCTTATTTGACTGCTTTTGATACAAAGAAACAACAACATAGCTCTGATACAAACTTGATTTGAATTTGAAACTACTTGTAAATGGTTGGAAAGGCATTCAATTCAATAATAAAGATGTTTTAAAGATGCCCATGTCTTGCAGTATAAAAACAAATGAAATTTTCAGCTGTTCATGACCCATTTAAGTATAGCAGAATTATTTCCCTTTACTGTTTAACACATGAAAACGAATTTGTTCTGCAAATTAAATCAACCACAGATGCAAAAGAAGTTGATAAAGCAGTTCACCCCTCCTGGGCTACATCTGTTGGGTCCAAGGCTCCCAAATGGGCCTGTCCTTGTTTTAATTAAATTCTCAAAATGAATATATAATTGAATAAATGTCTCTACAGGTGGAATAGACTGTAAAAATAGATTCAGAACACTTGAGGCATTCAGGATTGACTACTGGTTCACCTCCAATGGATACCTGCAACCCTATACAGTTCTCACAATACTGGGCCCTAGTGGCTCCTAGAACTTCCACGGCTCCAAAGCCTCTGAAAATGATCTCATATGGCTGTAAAACCTATGCCAATGGCTTCAGAAGGTTGAAGATACCCAAAATCAAAAAAAAAATTCGTCCAAAACAGACTTTCCTATCCAAAGTTATGGCCCATTAACGTTTTCCTCCAGTTATGTCTGGAAACACTCCAGATAACTTTAGTTGGAGTCCTGTTAACTCCGCCAATTATGGGGCGGGTGCCAAATTTGGTGCCACCACCAACAGAACTGCTAAATCCGCCATAACCACCGGCTGGCTGCAGTTTAACTCCGCCATGTGACCGGAAATTAAGGCGCGTGGGATGTTTGCATTGGATTTCGTGTCAAAATAGTTATGGTTTATAGCCGAGTTTAAACTTCATAATATGTTTCCACCGCATTCATAACATTACTTGCCCATACGGTGGAATGGTAAAGCGCTACATTTTGGAACCAAAGGTCGCGTGTTCAAACCACCATTCGACCAAACATTTTTGAAATATATGCCCCCATATATGCTAACGTCACCTTGGGCTATGTGGCGTCCTCCGGGCCTGCCACGTGGAAACTTGTGATTGGCTGCCCAAAAAGGATATTCCATGGCATATTCCAAAGAATATTCTATGGAATATTCTTTTTTTTAATTTTCTTTGAAAATTCAAAAATTAAGGGTTATTTGGCGATTTTGTTTTTGTCATAACTTTCTTATACAGCAACCGTTTTTCGAACTGTTTGCGGCACCAGAATCAGGAGGATGAGCTATATCTAGTCATTGAGGTTTGAGCTAGTTATAAGCTCTTTAATTTTTGAGCATTTTACGACACTTGGGACATGAGCCCCTGATCAATACGCCAGAAGCCAACCCCAGAGAAAGAAGAAATGAATCAGACCATATCTTGTAAAGCATTGGAAAGAATTACCACTCCTCAAACTCTCAAGATAGAAGGACATATCAAGAAGAAAAAGGTGCAAGAAGTGAAATATCACATCGAGAAGGAAGAAATGAATCCAACCATATCTTGTAATTCATTGGTCGGAATTACCACTCCTCAAACTATCAAGATAGAAGGACATATCAAGAAGAAAAATGTTCAAGAAGTGAAAGATCACATTGAGCGTCATGAAATGAATCCGACCATATCTTGTAAAGGGTTGGAAGAAATTACCACTCCTCAAACTATAAATATAGAAGGACATATCAAGAAGAAAAAAGTTCAAGAAGTGAAAGATCACATTGAGCATCAGGAAATGAATCTGACCATATCTTGTAAAGGATTGGAAGAAATTACCACTCCTCAAACTCTAAAGATAGAAGGACATATCAAGAAGAAAAGGTTCAAGCAGTGAAAGATCACATCGAGCATGAACAACATGTTCTCCAACTTTTAAATGATAATGCCACTTTGGTGCAAAATCGAATGAAACAACACGTAGATCAACATCGTAGTAAAAAAAAAATTGATGTAGGTGATTGGGTACTTTTACTACTACATCTCAAGCAAGCTATTTATGAGAAGGAAATGTTGACAATACTACATGCACTTAAGAAATGGCGACCTTATCGAATGGGAAGACACGTCAAGGTAAAAAAGGCTCATGACAGTATTAAATACTTTTTAGAATGACTATTATCTTTATAAGAACAGAAAAAATGTGTCACAAATATGTTGGTTATGACTTTGACATCATCTATAGAAAACTGAAGCGAAATTTTGTTGCAGATGCACTCTCAAGAAAGGATGAGGATGTGGAAGCATTGTTTTGTGCTATTTCTTTTATCTAACTAGATTGGATAAACGAAGCAAGGGATGAATGGAAGAAGGATGAAGAAGTATGGCCACTTATTCAGATCCCTATTCAAACAATATTGCCAGAAATTGAAGAGGAAGGAAAAATCATATTGGAACCTGGAGCAGTCATAGAAACAAGAACCCAACAGCTACGAAATCGATCAATTTCAGAGTATCTCTTCAAGTGAAGAACTTTACCTGCTGAAGATTCCACATGGGCAGAATTTTATACAGAAGCATCAAGAATACTCAAGCGTAGGACAACAGTTTTGAAGGAGGGGCATGTTGGCCCTATACTACATGTAACCCCTTATTATATTGATGTACCCATGTAGTGCCCATATTGTTACTATTGTGCCCCATAGAAGCCCATTATTGTTATTGTTGTGCCCTTACATTATTATTTTTATGTCAGCTCTGATTATATTATGACCCCTTACACTCCTATATATAGAAAAGAGGTCAATTCATTTGTATCATCCAAGAAATCTTCATTTGTGTAATGTAAAGGAGGTTGACCCCTCGAAGAGGCTAAATTCTAAGGCGTTGATCTATCTTTTATATCTTTTTGGGAGCTGGTTTCATAACAATACCCAATTGTAGCATGATGTGTTTTTGTGAAATCTTAATTTTCAAAATATTAATTATTTTCTTCTGTGAATGCTAACTTCTTAGCCAACTTAATAAATTGAAATTCCTAGTATGATATAATTATATCTTCACTTTTTTTATCGAGAGGTAGTTCTACATACATTACTCTCTAATGTTATATTCATGCCATTTGCTTGATTGACATCATTAACATGCTATACTCATTTTTATGAAATGATTGTTTGGATAAACTTCGGTTTTGTAATTGATTACCTAGAATTCCTAGTGTTAGTGTAATATCTATCTAATGCTATTGTGTAATATAAAAAGATGGAGAACTCACGAAAGGAGGTTGCATTATTTTCCATAAGTAATGTCTTTAGAGTTTGGATGGGGTGCAAGTTGGGATGTCAAATTTTTATTAATCAATTGTGATTTCAATTTTAGATGGATTTAATTCAAGCTCGAAACCTTGGGATGCATCCAATGTTTTACATATTTTTCATCTAGTGATTTAGGAATATTAAAATATTTGATTGGCTATCACTAGCTTTTAAATATTGAGTCTTCAATCTTATGATGAAATCTCTATTGGATTCTTTTTCAGATAAATGATTGATGATATCCAAATAAAAAGAACCACAAGTACTCTCTCACACAACTCAAAACCTCTTGTTATTATGTAACCATGAATACTTTTTCCTTTTTGTAAAGCATCCACTTCTATACAAGCTAGTAACACCCCAACGAGGGTGCTTGAACATGGTTTCACACCTACATGCAACAACCCATGGAAGAGTTTCCAAGCATCATTTCAAATTCCATTATGATAGTAACCAACAATAAGGGTAGTTCATGACACAATGCTCAGATTCACACCTACCAAGCGCATATTAAAAAATAATTTCAAGGTCTCATTACAAAAACCATTTTGGATAGAGCCTGTAACCAAAGTATCCATGTCATTGAGTTTGGCTTCAAGTTTTTCGATTGAATTTTACCAAAAAAGATGCAAGGATTCATCAACAATACCATTGTAGACATATCATGTAATCATCACATTCCCTAACACCAGATTTCTTGGGGATTTAAGGTTGGCATCTCACCAAAGGGGTTTTAAATATTTATTCATGCGATTGAAAAAAGTTGTTTGGGATTGGGAAATTGTTTTCCAATTATTTATGGGTGTTGGTGTGGCTATGACCATAGTTATGGAGCACCCAATTAAGGACATTCTCCAAATGAAAAAATTGACATGCCAATGTCGATAAAGATTCTCTACATGATTAGCTATAATATCATCATTGTTTCCTAAGTTCACTAGAGAGTATGTTTCTTTTCTTCTTTGTCATCTAAGCATTAGTGTTAGGGAAAAAGTTCTAACCCAAATCCACAAAACCAGCACTAGTTTCTTAGTGGAAGTGGGAGGGATATTATAAGCTCAAGAAGAAAGCTCTATGGATGAGGAGTGCAGGTTGCGTTCATTGGAAGAGATTCCAACCTATCTACTTAAGGAGATATTAACTAGTGGGAAACTGAGTGTTGTAGACTTGGCAAGGTTGGAGGCATACTGCTATACATTTGAGGCTTCATATGGGAATGGACACGGGTTTGTGACATAGATAGGAAGATTTAATTCCATGCCAAAGTTGGCAACACTTCATTCATGTCTGCTAGATAGGAGGTTCATGGTGATTTCGTTGTCTTGCCATACCAAGCTTGTGAACCAATGTAGAGGGAATTGGAAGCCATTTTTGAGGTTTTTACAATCTGTGCACCAAGCCTTTGACTTGGTGGGAACTCCAAAAGGAAATGTACTACTTAGCAAGTGCTTTGGCTTCACATTTAAGTTTTCTATCACTTTATAATAAGTATTTTGGTCCAGTAGTTTGTTATTAATATTTTCTTAGGAGAAACTATCTCATTCTAGAGGCTATAATTATAGTGAAATCCCTTAAAGATGATTTTGTTTAACTAATTTTATTTATAGTAATATTGCAACGAAGTGGGTTTAGTGTGGTGGTGAAGTACCAGTAAGTTGTGTTACATATTGAATACTTTCATTTTTTTTGGTGTCAATGTAATCATTACTCCATTAGAAACCACTAGAAAACAAAAGCATTTGCAATTCCAAGCCCAGGCTTTAACACCTAGAGAAAAAAAATCATGGTTGCCTACTCGTAGTTTTCTAGACTCTATACAAACACTATTTTTGTAGATGAATCATTTGGTGGATTAATACTCAAAGATCAACCTTGATTGTATCTAATCCATGTAACGAGTTGATTCATTGATCAAATAAAATATCGTTTGGAGGAGTGGGGTCCCATTCTAACTCTATGAGAATGGGACTTTTCCTATAACTTGTATCTTTCTTTGATTACACCTACTTGGAGTGGGGCATAAGCAACTATGATAAGCAGATTGAAAGATAATGGAAAAAACCTACGAGTATTATATCATTCTTTGACCCTTACTTATATGTTCTTATTTAGAAGGATCATCCTCTCCGTTTTCTTACATGAGGTAATAATTGGATTGCATGGGAAAGTCCAAGTTACCTCTAGAAAAGATAAGACGATTCTAGTGGAAGATGTGTTATTGTATACACGTGGATCAAGTATATGTGGAGTTCTAGGCCACAGGCTAGAAATCATTGTGTGGGGCATTGAATTGGGTTGAATTTCCCTTGGGTTTGAGTGTGGCTCAAGTATAATTCTATCATAATCATGCCTCTTGTCATTCAGAATCGAGAAGGGAAAAATTGAGGAGCAAAAAAAACCATCTTGACAATAAATAGAGGTCCCTCGACATCCTTGCGACTTTGCACAATAAATAGATGATTGATTTGATTAAGAATAAGAGGGTTTGGAAAATATGGGGTTTTGAAGTGGTATAAACAATTAATTGCCCATTATTTGAGCTCTATGTTGAAGTCTTAGAGAGTGACATGGCTAGCGGTGACAAAAGCTATTCAACATGGCAGTCGATCCACTAGAGAACCATCAAGTTGGAGTCATTGGTGACCTATTGGCTCAACTCAGGGAATATTTTATGGTTTTGAGACATTTTTCCTACTATTTGTGTTGAAGCTTTTGTTCCTCCCCAGGACTTCGCTTATTTTACCTGTTTTCAACTTAATAATCATCCAAGCATGCGTCTCTTCTCATGATGGGGGCCAAGCTTTCTAGATAGAGAAGAAAAGACTACATTGATTTAGTCAGTTAGGAATGGTATTATTTTTCATGAAATTAACTTTTCACAAGACAAATTCTACGCAACATCACTTGCTTCAGAAGCCGTTCGAGGTTAGCCAGCCAAAGTCCAAGCAAAATTCGATGGAGTTTAGCCAACCTTAAAACAAGTGAAATAGTTGTCAGTCTTAGAACTTGTGACATAGTTAGAAAAGCCTGACAAATTTGCGACATGTAAGATTTTGATTGCACTAAAGATGGCGAAAATAAAAACCTCTTATTTGCTGGGGTGAACAGTGTCGACTCACCCCAAGCCCATAGAGTAAAACACCTATTGGCATAATTATACTCTTTACCTATTTTTTAAACATTTCCTATTACTACGTTAATCTTAAAAAAATACATAGTTTGTGAATGCAAATGGTTGTATTTTCAAAAAACAAAAAAAATGGGGGCATTATATATTTGCCGAAATGATGAAAATAGCTGCTCTAAAATCTGCATAAGGAAAAAGAAGGTGAGCAATGGTAAATGCCACGCCTTGGGTTGCTTCTTCTACTTTGATGGTCACTTTGATTTGGCAGACTAACATAGTGTGAAAATTACGTGTGCATCCTAAATCAGAACAAACATGTTTATTATCAGTTTGCTTCTCGTGGTTATAGTAATGATAACCCACTACGCTAAATAAATAAATCAGTCTTAGTCTCGTTGAATGAAGTGATTTTGTTTGTGATCCCTTGCTCGGAAGTTCTCTGTTATATAATTCCTCTTTTTTGAAATTTATTTCTATTAAATATGTATGAAGGTTATCTTATACATGTAGTTTTCTTGTAAATAATCATTTTGACTATTTGGTATAAATACAGTAATTTATGTGGGTTTTGTATACATAACCTATTAAATTTCATACATGGAGAACAAAAATGTTCAGTTAATTTATTTTATTTTATTTTTTCTATCCATAAATGAAATTTACTTTAACCTTTCACATTAATTATTAAATTAATTATATAATATTTTTATTTTTTGATTTAATTTACTATGTGATTTTAGTCAATTTAATATAATATTTTTTCAAAAAAAGTTATCTATAATATAATTAATATTGTAATTTTAATGTTCAAGAACATGATCTATTTTCAAATTTACAGATGTAAAATATTACATTTCTATAAACTTTAACATACTACACCATAAATAAATTTCTTATCATACAAATAAAATCTTTATAAAAAAAAATAAATTTATTTTTAAACATGTATTTTATTTTTTAAGAAAATTATAGGTCGAATAGAAAAAATTAATATATCTATATATATAAACAAATTTACAAACTTATTGTGTTTTCTGGTGAAGTAAAGATTTGTCTGATCGGAAATAAGAGATTTACGTTGGACATGAGAAGTTTGTTGACTTAGCTAACCATGTGAACCACCCAATAAAGAGCTTCTATTGTTCCACAATTGCAAAAGTAAAAGAAAGTTTTTGACTACACGATACAAAAAGTTTGTTGGCTTAGCTAACCTTTTAAACCACTGAATAAAGAGCTTGTATTGTTCCATAATTGCAAAAGTAAAAGAAAGCTTTTGTCTACACAATACAAAATATCTCGAAATACTAGATGACCATTGCATCTTTTTGTTTGTTTGTGATAATATAACCAAAAAAGGTAAATAAAGAGTATAAAGGTAGTTGTACCTGCATAAATATTTTTTTAGTGTTCATGGATTTGATATTTACGGGCTCATTGTTACTATTACCAGAGCACCTAGGATGAGGAGGAGGTCCAATTGTCTCAATTCTTGTGAGCCTCTCGTCTATCATCATTAGAAAGAGGAGGTCCAATTTCCTCAATTCTTGTGAGCCTCTCGTCTATCATCATTAGAAAAATTTGCACCTGATTCAGGGATAGAATGACATAATTCTAGAGCTCATTATGGTTTAATATGACTTTGTCGAGGAGGAATTTGGCGTGTCAGTAGATATTCATCATACACATGTATTGATTGTTTCTAGATATTCATCATATACATGTATTGATTGTGTCTACCCCTTGTGTGGCCAATACCCAATTAGAAACCTCAGCAAGCACATCAATGTTCATAAGGTTGCATCTTTCATTGGAGGTCTCTTCCTCAATTTGCATGATCTCTTCTTGTATTAGATGGGGGTCAATTCCCTAGAGTGTGTTGTTGAACTTTCGGCCCCGATTTGGGCTATGATGTAGCCTCAACCTTAATATTAGGCAGTGCCACATCTGACCTTGGCTCATTGTCTTGACATGTTTTAGAGTGAGTGAAAAAGAGAGGGAGAGGTATCACCTTGGGGTTGGATAGAGTGGTTGTCGTCAAACCACACCTTAGTTTTGTAACATGGTCCCCCAGGAATTGACCATGAGTACGAGCAGTTCCATTCGCAAACCCTAGAGTGAATGCTAGGAAAGTTACATTCCATGCAAGACAGTGTTATTCACGATTTGTGAAGAGGATCTAGGAAGACTATGCCTTTGTTTCCATGCAGGACTTAGAGTTTCCCATGGAGTAGATTCTTTGAAAAATATAGCTTTGTTGCATGGAAGGTGACATTGGCATCTAAATGCAACTCTTGCAGTTTGAGGGAAGGCCTGATAGGGAGAGAAACTATTGAGACCGCCCCAAAATAAGGAGCTTTGTCTCTAGAATCATTATAAGATGCATGTATCGTCCCAATTATTAATATAGTTGATGAGTTTTGTTGTGTACCATGACTTGTAGGTTCTATGATTACAACAAACATATCACTTGTTAAGAAAGTTTTAAACCAAGTAGTAAATGAAAAAGGACATTTCAACATATTCATGGTCCTACTAGTTTTTTTCATCTAATAAAAAAAAGAAAGAAAACATCAGTGAAATTACATTTGTTATTCCATATAGAGGCACACTCTATAGCTCAGTATGAGGGTGATGTGCGATTACATATGTGCTTAAGAGTTGACATACATCCCTTTCAAAATAAAAATTAAATATATTGTAAATAAAATAATTAGTCTATATTAAAAATAGAAATGGACATACATATTTAGAAAGTTTTAATTAAAAACATTTCAAAACATCAATATGATTATGAAATATGTTATGAATATTACAACTCATTATGATATGTGGTAATTCATATTACAACCATGTATGAAGGGGAATGGTACACATATTTCACTTTCATTGTTAGAGCCACAAACAAAATATTTTTATGTTAAACCTTTAGAGATATCAAGTGATTAAAAAAAATTATATTTTCCTTCTAAATATTTCAATATAAGACTTAATGAACTATTTAGATATCGATGTTATGTACTATATTTCAATATGGAATTCACACACACACACACACATATATACCATAGAAAAATAAAGTCTTAACTCCAGATTTACAAAGCGTGGAGAGGGATCAAATATATTTTCATTGTAAAATAAGTTTGTATCCCGAGAAATTCCATCCCTCTCGGTTTGGTAGATCGAGAGTTAAAATGAATCTAGATTGGTTTAATTATTAATTTATTATTAATTATATTTTATAAATATAAATGTAATTATATATTTTATGTTTTTTTTATATTTTTATTTTTACAGTTGAGTTTGTTTACTTTCAAACTTCAAATATAAATACAACTTACAATAATGTAATACTATGATATTATATTTTACCCGTATCACCTAGTAAAAATTTGATGGGTGTAGGAAAAAACATTAGGTAAAATGTAATCATTACATTTTTCCTAATATTTCCCTTACCTCTAAACATGTCTAGACAAGTGTCCAATGTGAACATATCAATAAAAATGTTTTACCTTTACATGCTACATGGACTCAATGCCATCATTTTCTATACATATTTATGTATCTAAATAGAACATGAAGCTAAGATGGATCTAGGCCAGTTATATTCCACATGAATACCATGGGACAATACCACGGGTTCTTAAAACAATGGGGCAATAACATGGGTCTTTTTTTTTCTTATTTAATTTTGATAAAGTTATTTTTATTTTGTTATTTTTATTTATTTTTACTGATTTAAGATGTTTACATTACCTTTTTTTATTTTGTTATTTTTATTTATTTTCACTAAGTTAAAATATTTATGTTAAGTCACACATTTCTCACCAATACTATAGACATTATATCTCTTCTCGATGAAATATATATATATATATATATATATTATATATATATATTATATCCCTCATACCATAAAGACATTGATTTTTAAAGTAACCTTATTATTATTAAAGTAATGTTATGCACAACACAACATCTCTGTCACACAAAACATTATAAAACATCAAGTAGTCTTACAACTTTACATTTTGGCTATTTCTCACCTATATCTAAAGGTCAATTTAGTAGCAATAGTTTGTTCGAAATTCCAAATTTAAGTTCCCTCACCTACATAATCCAAGATCTAAGTGTCCAAAGAAACTTTCAAGATATTGTATCTATTTATGCAGTTTTAAACAATGAAAAATTATCCCCTCTATCTCCATATATATATATATATATATCCATCTTAACTATGAGAGATGTGCAAATATTTTTGATATTTTGCACTCCCAACAGATTTTTCTTTTCAAAAATTTTGATCTCTGACTACATAGTAATTTAATGAATAAAATTGATTTATATTGATGTAATTAATAGAACATAGATCCAATAAAACCTACTAAAAAATAATTTTAATGGACTCACAAGTGTTGCGACAAAACCAAAATGAATGCTTCTACTAACAAGTTTATTACATGTTCTAAATATACAACTTTCCTCCCATTTGAAAAATAAAATTACCCACTTAAAACTTTAACCTAATCGATGCATGAAGTCCTCTTGCTTTAATACTAGGTAAAAATTGCTTTAATACTAGGTAAAAAGTTAACAAAGATAATGCACCATCAAGAAATGATAAGACAAATAAGGAAAAACAATGACATACATTCTTTATAAAAATGAAAAACATATTTAATTAGCTAAAAAAAATAAAACATGAATTCATTCAATCCTTTTATTGATAAAAAAAACAAAACATGGATGAATTCGTTCAATCTTTTCATATTGACCAAGTTGAAAGAACTTCAATTTTTTTATAAAAATACACAAATAAATGATGTTGTTAATAATTAAAAAAATAAAATTGAAAATACTATATAGGAATGTTAAAAAAAGAGATAACAAATTAAAAAAATTTAAAATAAATTAACTCACCAGTTTAATTCATCTAAATCAAATAAATTAAAATAAATTAATTCATTAGTCTAGATCCATTTAATTCAAATAAATTAACTCACCAGTCTAGAGTCATCTAACTCCGGATCTATTATGCACTTAGAGGGATCGAGTCTCTCTCGTAAACATTCTTTCTAGAGTGTAGAATCTGAGGAAAGGTTTGCACCTCAAGGGATTCGATCCCTCTTGGGGCATGAGAGATCCAGAGTTAGATGGATCTAGGTTGGTTCCAACTGAGGGAAACAATGTCATATTTTTAGATTTCATTATTATGTATATGTCCGAGATAAAATTCATACTTTTGAATTTATATTATGATTTCTTTGCTTGACATGGCCATATAATTTTGTTCTTTAATTTATCTTAGGCTTCTTACCTTGAATGGTTTGTACATCTATGCTTAAATGTTTTGAGTGATGTGTGTGTGTTTGGATGCTTTGAGTGGTTTGTGTGTTTAAGTGTTTGGATTTAGATGGTAATGTTTTTAAATATTACATTTTTGTGTTATATTTCTATATGTGTATGTAATTTTCTATTAATAATTAGTTGCTGATGAAGAAGGAAGATAATCTTATCAATTGTCTATATCATTTAATTTTAGGTATCATAGTTTTTGACAACTAATTAATTCTTAATAGTGTCTCTCCAACTATTACTAATTATATCTTGAAGAGTAGTTTTAATTTTAAATTTGTTGAGTTACCTCAATCTGTTGAGATGACAGATATTGTTAATAATTTTAATTATGAAAAGTGATGAAATAAAAATTTTGAATGCAAAGTGACAATGTAATATTGTTAATGGAAAGAAATGTGACTAATAAAAATGCAGTCAATTACATATAGCGTTCATTGTGATAAACCTCAACTATGCTTTTATACTATTCTTATTGTCACTCCTTTGTCACCCCTATTATTTTTTCCATATTTTCATATCGACTATATGAAAAGTGCAATTGAAATCATAAACCATTCAAATATTTTACTCGAGCTATTGTAGTAGACATCTTACCTTTTTGCTCTTGCTCTCCAATATTAATAGGTTGAATTACTATAACACAAAAATAAATGCACATTGTTAATAATTTTTTGTGTTTATACTAAAATCAATCACACTCTTAGTTCAATCACTTTAAAATTAATTTATCATCATACATCCATTTACATCAAATCGGAAATGAACATCTATACTCAAATCAGCGAATCTAATGAAAGAAATCAAATAGGATTAGAAATCAACATTTACATGGAAATCAATGCATTTAGTGCAAGCAATCAAATAGAATTAGAAAACATCTACACTAAAATCAATGCGTCTAGTGCAAGCAGTCAAAAAGGATTAGAAATCACATTTACACCAAAATCAATTCATCTAGCGCAAGGAATCAAATATCATTAGAAATCAACATGTACATTGAGATCAATGGATCTAGTGCAAGCAATCAAATAGGATTGTAAATAACCATCTACACTGAAATCAATGCATCTAGTGCAAGAAATAAAATAGAATTAGAAAACATCTACACTAAAATCAATGCATCTAGTGCAATCAATAAAATAATATTAGAAATAAACATCTACAATGAAACACATGCATCTAGTGCAGGTACTCAAATATCATTAAAAATCAACATCTACACTAAAATAAATGCATCTAGTGCAAGAAATGAAATAGTATTAGAAATCACCATGTATGTTAAAATCAATGCATCTAGTGCTAGAAATATTATTCCCTCTCTCCCCCCTCCATCTCTATCTATATCTCCATCCATCTCTCATTTTTGTCTCTCTGTATCACCACAAAAAATACACACTCTCTCTCCATCTCTCCGTTATCACTCTCTATCTCTCTCCACTTCTCTCTTTCCATGTCTTTCTTTTTCCCTCTCTTTCTCCCCTTCCAACTCCATTTCTTTGTCCCTCCCTCTCTCCTCCTCTCTATCCATCCCTCTCTCTTTCTCTCTCCCATCCTTCCTCTCTGCCCCTTTCTCTCCTCCCGTCTCTCTCTCTCTCTCTTTTCCCTCCAATCCTCTAACTTTCTTCCTACATCTCTCCTTATCTCTCTCCCCCTCTCCCCTCCTCCATCTTTGTGTCTCCCTATCTCTCTCTTAGCTTTCTTTCCCTCTCTCAGTCCTCTCCTTCTCTCTCTTTCTCTTTTCACTTCTCCTCTCCCCTCTAATTTAGTTTATTTTCTTAAGTGTAAGCAGTCAACTAGGATTAGAAATAACCATATACATTGAAATCAATGCATCTAGTGCGAGAAGTATTCTTCCCTCTCTCCCCCTTCCATCTATAGCTATATCTCCCTCCATATCTCATTCTTTGTCTCTGTATCTCACCCCCAAACACCCATGCTCTCTCTCTCTCCATATTTATCTATTTCTCCCTCTCTCTATCTCTCTCTTCTTCCCTCTCTTGACCTTCCATCTATATCACTATCTCCCTCTGCATCTCTTCTGCCTTTCTATATCCACCGAGAAACATATGCACTCTTTTTCCATATCTATCTATCTCTCTCTTTGTCTTCCTCTCCCTCACTCTCTCTCTCCCTCCCTTCCTCCTCCTTTCTTCCCACTCCCTATATCTCTCCACCTTTATCACACTATCTTTGTTCTTCCCTCCCTATATATCTAGAGTTAATATATGTCATTTTCATATAAAAGAATTATTATTATATTAAGTTTTAATATTGTATTAAATGAAAATTTATTAAGTTGAATAAGATATTAATATTATAATATATTAATATTAATATTAGATTTAATGATGTTTTTTTTACATGACATGATAACAAAATTTATAATAAAAACTACATTGGTTGTGGAAATATTTTATGTGTATAATGATTTTAATATATTCCATTGATATGGTTTTCCTTCTAAATATTGATTTTACAAATAATTAGTTAAAAGAAATATTAAAATATTTTAGAGCGAGATTTTGGATTCTTAGTGTTGAATTAACATTTTTACTTTAATTTAAGAAATGGTAGTGGCTTAAGTAAAGAGTAAAGATTAAGTATTGGGAGTTTTCACAGTGCATTATATTAGATATCTTCCTTTGAGATTCAATGACTTAACGTAGTTGAATCCCAAAAAAATGATGTCTAAAGAGGAAAGATGTTTAAAATTTTAGCTAATTTGGAATTTTAATGTGGTACTTTTTTTTGTTGAAGGTAATTTATGATCCATTCAAATTCAAAAAATATGATAAAAGAACTATTAAATGCATGAGATACTTATATTAACCTTTAACTTTTTTTTTTTATCTATATGGGTATTTTCATTTTTGTTTAGACCAATATTAATTTTTTTTCTATTTTCATCATTATTATATTGTAGATATGAAATAAAACATTATTTAGATTTCTTATTTTTTTTTTTACGTTGGCAACATTAGTTAAAATTTAATTTTGATCACGGACATACTTACACATGGGGGTCATACTAGGTTGTAGAATGTGCCTCTCAGTGCAATAAATTGACCACAGAAATTTGGAAAAATCATTTGGGAAATTGAACACAGAAGTGCGGAAGATTCATTTGGGAAAATTTATGTGTAAACGGAATGGAGTTTTTATTGCATCCATCCTAGATCCATCTTAACTCTATATCTACCAACCACAAAGAGGGATCAAATATCTTTTCACTTTAAAAGGGGTTTGCACCTCAAGAGATTTTACCTAGATCTAGATATATATATTTTTTTGTAAGATTGGTGCGAGTATATCTTCAACATCTCCAATATATCACCCCGATCAGGGTGGGGAATTGAACCGATGACTTTACATGAAGCAATGACTTAACAGAGCGCTTGATCACTATCTATCCAAAACCCCGTGGATGATCTAGATCTAGAATTAAAATGAATCTAGACTCGTGATAATTTCATATTTTCACTCAAACATTAATATGAACTTTTAAATATTATAATTCAATGATCCAACTAACATATTCAATATTCATTTCAATAACAATACCACATTAAAACCATTTTAAAGAGAAAATATATCAATATCAATATCTTATATTTAATTAAGAAAATGAAATAGCATAAGGAAAAGGCCCATCATTGATAGGAGTTGGAATTATGGTTGGAGCTATAAATGAATATTAAAGGCCTTGTAGAATGTTGAAGTAATTCTTCCATGTCATATGTCATGTGATTTGTGGGTTGTCATTGTGACTTTAGAGGTGTCAATCTAGAAGTTATTGTTTCCCATGTGTATGAGTTGTAGTTGTGTCTGTCCTAGTCGTAGATCCACTTTCTTATGATCTATATTTGTCAAAGTTAGTAAATTATAACCTATATATATGTAATTGTCGTGAGTGATAAAGGAAGAGGATAGTGGTTTTGTGTTGTGTATGTAATATTTCTCTCACTCTCTCTATTTTTCTAATATGGTATTAGAGTAGGTTTGGCTTGACTCCCTTAAGGGGGTGCCAAAAATATGAGAGAAATTTAAGAATTGATTCTTTGTAATTAAATTAGTTTAATGTGTGAATCTCATGTCGTGTGTAGATCTATTAGTTGTGTCGGTCCATTTTTTTTTAAGTTGACTCCAGGAGTGTTTTGTGATAGAGATGTAACCATCATTGTTTGAATAAATTACCTTTAATTGAGTCCCAATAGACTTTGGAGAGATTTATTATCTCTTCCTCCTACAATGTGAATCACGTTGATCTGTCAATATTATAATCATCATTGGAGTTTTTTTCGAGCATGAGATATGGATGCACCAAGGTCAAGATACAAGGTGCAATGATATCATTCTCTATAACAGATCCCTTGTTGTTTGTCTACATCTACCCATATTTCATCGATTTTCCTCATAGCTACATTGTTTAGGTCGACGTCAATGCAATGCGAGTTGAATACTACGACTGGAGAAAATTCGTGTTCATCTACACTAAGAATGATTATGGCACTAATATGCTGCCCTCCTTGAATGAGTGTGGTATTTGAAATCACTTAAAGATCAACCATTTCAATGAATTAAGGATTGATCCATGCCATATTTCTTGAGAAGAAGCGAAGTATGAAAGTTTTCCTGAATGTTTTATTTCTTCCCTTAGTTAGACCTAGAGCTGCAACCCGGGGCATGATGGTGGTGGGATTCAAACTCACACATGGTATCCTTTATGTAGAAGGAATTCATATTTAGGTCATTGATTTCCCATACAATCAGCATAAATAAGGGTATTTCCATAATTTAGAGTAAGGGTATGGAGCATCAGATTGTTGATTGCTCATACAAATCACAACAACTTTATGTCATGGATATTGAACAATTATTTAATAGTGGAATCTAGCAATGTTGTTAGCACACTATTTATGTAAAGGGTACTTAGTTGTCTAATAGTGTCCTAGTGTGACTGTCTATGTAAAGGGTAATCTTCATGTAAATTCGTGGCCTATTTATTTTTAAAGGAAAAAAAATGTTGGTAGAATTTTATTATGGTGAAACTTTATTAAGTTGTAGTATGATATCATATTATGTAAAAATGAAATGATACAGAACCAAAAAGAACATGCCAACTATTGAAAAAACTAATGGGACCCGTTGTACTTCGAGAGCATTAGTTATAGGTAGTTCTAAATAAAGTGAAGCTGGTGTGACCCATTGTGCTCCGGGAGCATCAGAAAGAGTTATTTTATACAAGGTCGAGTTGCAGAATTGTTTGTATACCCAAAATTCTATGCTAGATAACTAATCAAGGTTGCTAAGGGTCATTGATTCAACATATGGTGGTAGTTCCATAGGATGGTCTAGTATCGATACTGACCCATGGCACTCTAGGAGGTTGATAAGCATTAATTCTGCAAAATACGTCAACAATGCTCTAAAGCAATTATGTCTTAAATGGATCAAGTAAGAAGCTCGAAAGTCTGGTGAAGAAAAGACTGGAAACCATGAGATTTCAAAGTGGATATGAGTGCTAGTGATGGCCATATTAGGCAAATGTGACAAAGATTCATGTATTGTTGTAATGTGTGTTTTCAATATTTAATACATGTAAGAATTAAGAGAGGGTGTTGGAAGTAATTCTCCCATGTCATGTGTCATGTGTCATGTGATTTATAGGTTGTCATTGTGAGTCTGGATGTGTCAATCTAGAAGTTGTTGTTTCCCATGTATATGAGTTGTAATTCTGTTTGTCTGAGTCGTAGATCTATTTTCTTAAAATCTATTTATTGTCAAAGTGAAGAAATTATAATATATATTATATATATATATATATATCTATATAATATATATATATAATTATAATAGTTGTGATCAATAAAAAGGAAAAAAATAGTTTTAGGTGGTATGTAATCTTTCTCTCTATTTTTCTATATGACATTCCAACCTAAAATACCCCGTACATGTCAAATAAGAAAAATAACCAAACCTCTCAAGCTCAAGTATAAATTTTCTCTCCATAAAGCATTCCAACCTAAAATACCCCGTACATGTCAAATAAGAAAAATAACCAAACCTCTCAAGCTCAAGTATAAATTCTCTCTCCATAAAGCCTAACTTCGACCTCAATTTTCATAATAAATCTGTAATTTAAAAAAACTATTTTATAAGGGTAATAACACAAACCTTCTTTGCTCTTTTTTTTTTGGAACCATCTTAAAATGGTAATACCACAGACTTTCTTTATCAAAGGCCTTCATCATTGTTAAAAATGAAGACACAAAAATGCACTCATATGAACACGTTTGTAATTCATTTCATGTGGTGTTATGCCAAGGAACTTTCTTGATCAAAGGTCTTCATCATTGCTTAGATGAAGACACAAAACACTGGCTAATGTTAAAGCGTGAATATTTTATAATATCAAGAGAAGATGTAATTATAGGGTGCCGTGTTAAGAGAAAACCTCACCATAGACTAAAGAGACGTGTTAAAAGAAACCATGCCGTGGTGATCATTATGAAAGCATCTAATTATTCATGCACATATTTAAGAGAAAAATGAACAAATCGAGAGTGAAAGTCAGAAGCTAAGATTAGGTAGAGGAATATCATTGAAATTAATAAGGAAATTATAATAGGACGAAAGCAGATAAATACTTGAAAAATCATAAAAAGATAATAATGGGAAGCGCATTTTTCAATTATTGTGGGTAAAAATTTATATATGTATATAGATAATATTTGATTTTTTTTTAAAAACTAATTAAAAGTTTATTGTTTTTGAATTTTCCTTAATTATTGTTTTTGAATTTAAGGAAATAGGATAAAGTTCATAAGGCATTTGTAAATTCAATTTAATTGATCAAAAGGTCAAAATCATTATCAGAGGAGTTGGTTTTTCAATGTAATAGATGGTTTAGGATAGAGTTGGTTTAAGATTCCAATATAATATATTCAATTTAGTTTAATTGTTGTAATTTATTTTATTAAGTTAAGAATGGTTTATCTGATTTATTTATTTATTTTGGTAGATTTAGTTAAGTACTATTTATTTTTATAAATTATTAGATTAATAAGATAAGTAGAGAGTTACAATGGAGTGTGATTTTCTGATAAAATATTTTAATGAGTTTTTCTACAATTGTTACCTTTTATTTAAATTGATCGCACGCGCTTGCACACACATAGATTATTAATGCTGCAAGGGTTTGTGTTATGTCTAAAACTTGATTTGAATCCCCATAATAGAGATAGAAGTGCCACACTTATATAATAGCCTTTGTAGGATCCAACACTAAGAGTCTTAACACAGTCGAGGTTGAAGTATGCAGGCAAAGTGCAACTAACGTGAATACTTAGTTTCTTTAGGAGCTTCGATGAGAGTTCGTCTATTGATGAGCGTCGAGGAGACAAAACTAAGGTTTATTCAAAAGAATCCACCGCAAGAGAGATTCCCCTAAGGTTTTTTCCCGAGGTGATCGAAGAGGCATCATGCAAAGAAATGATCGGGAAGAGTGGGTGCAAAGGAAACATGTGAGCCTGAACAACATGGAATACACGAGGAAAGTGGACCAACATACTGGATGGAAATACTAACAGGTGGCCACGAGGGTTTGCTAACTCCTCGTGAAGGTAAAAGGGTGTGAACTCTTTTTAAGAGAGTCGGGGAAAAAAACTAACAAGATTCAGGTAACAACACTTCCCATGCCGTGTAGTCTTTCTCCCCGGAATTTTCCATTGCATGCACTTAAAGAAAAGGTCAATACTAGGGAGCTAGGGACCCAAGTCTTGAGGTTTGGTCATACTACACGGAGCAGGAGGAAAGCCTTAAGCGTTAGGTGCCATGGAGTGGGCCCACATTTGTGGATCAAAACATAAAGCTTGGTCTTGGTGGTTATTGTAAAAGGCTTCAACCCAATGGTTTTATTAAAGGTAAGCCCTCCACCTTTTGATAACTTACAACATTGTTGGCTCCGGTGGCTATATTTGAATAAATCTTGGTCATGATGGTTTTGGATTTGAAACATTTGGGGTGTAAAGGGTTAAATCTTACTGACATAGAAATTTAAAAGTTAAAGCATGCATTAATTGGTATTGGAGCAGATCTCGCAACTGCTCAAGGAACAACTAGTTGATCGTGGCATATAGAGTTAGATGAGGTGTGAGAGGAGGCTAGAGAGGAAAAAGGCATGTAGCCAATGCTAAGGTGTTTTGAGTTGTGAAATGATTAGAGGAAGGAATGGAAACAATTAAAGCTAACAAACAAAGAGTACCCGAAGCTAGAGATGCAAGCGAGGAAGAAGAAGAGTCTCCAGAGGAAGAAGTTGTTGAAGAGCCTGTAGAATCTAGAATATTGAAAGTAGTTCTAGGATCTACCACAAAGGAAAAGCTTGGTCTATTGCCTTACAATGGTAGCATGAATCCAAAGGAACTCATATACTAGATCATTGAGATGGATAAGTTATTAGACTATGCGGAGATGGATGAGGAGAAGAAGGTTAAATTTCTTGTCACCAAAATGAAGGGACATGCAACCTTATAGTGGAATAGTGCACACTCTGAAACAAGAAGTAAGAACAAGAAAAAAAGTAATATTTGGGATAGAATGGTCACGAATCTTAGAGGCAAGTTCTTGCCAAATGTTTATCAACTCACTTTATTTAGGAAGACACAAAATCTCAGGAAGAAATTAATGAATATGAGGGAGTACACAAAAGAGTTCTATAAGGTGAAAATTATCGTTGGATATGAAGGAGTCTGTAGAGAAGAAAAAAGGATATATTATTGGTCTTAGGTTATAGATTCAAGACCAAATCAGTGTGTTATTTCCCATAACAGTGGAAAAGACATTTGAGCTAGCTTTGAAGGCTGAGGAGAATCATGCAAAGGAAGCAGTTTGGTAGAGGAAAAAACATTGCTAGAGGAGGAGGACAAAACTCAAGTAGAGGAAGATCTATGACACAAAAGGAACGAGCTAGTAGCTCAAGTCCATAATAATAACAAGAGGGAGATTTCAAAGGGTGAAGATCCTTTTCCAGAGGATGAAGAAGACGAAGAGGAAAATATATTCGTTGCTACAGGTGTGGCAATATTGGACATATGGCATATGAATGTCCAAAAAATGGAGATGTAGGCCAAAGAAGTGTTATTGTAGCCCTAGAAAAAGAAGGGGAGCCAAAGGTACATGAGGCAAAAAATGTACCACAGATAAGAGAGTCTTTATTTCTCAATATTGTGTTGTTGAAAATAAAGAAGGAAGTTATTAAACCAACTCAGAGGAAGTATTTGTTTAAGACTGTTTGGAAAAGAAAAAGGGAAATGCTGCAAGGTGGTGATTGTTAGTGGAAGACCAAACAACTTGTTGTCTACAAAAGTGGTAGACAAATTGAATCTGAAGAATATGAAGCATACACACATTATAAGGTTCCATGGCTTAAAAAGGGTCATCAATTGTTGGTGAATGAACACTGTGAAGTGGAGTTGCAGATCGGTAGCTACAAAGACAAAATATTGTTTGATATCATGCCCATGGATGTGTGCCACATTCTATTGGGCATAATTTGGCAGTTCGATAGAGGTGTTGTGCATTATGGGAAACAAAAACATCTACAAATTCTAGAAGGAAAGCATCAATCATACCTTCTTTCCTTTATAAGAAGAGGGGACATCAGAAAGAACTGATTCCAAGGCATTGTTCTTGAGTGAGAAAAAAATTCTCCAGTAGATTGAGGATAATGAGGTGAGATTTTCTTTGATCTGTAAACCTAGGCTAATTCTTATTTCCACTGTTCTGACTGATTTTTCTTTTGAAATTCAGAATATATTGAATCAAGATAGTGATATTGTAGTGGATGACATACCAAATCAGATGCCACATGTGAAGAGTATAAGTCACGATATTGACTTGATACTAGGAGGAAGTCTACCAAATAAAGCTACATATAGAATTTCCCCTCAAGAGAATGAAGCAATCAAAAAGGAAGTTAAAGAGTTGTGGGATAAATTACTAATCAAATAAATCCTTAGTCCATGTCTAGTGTCGATAGTGCCTAGCACTAAGAAATATGGTGGGTGGCAAATTTGTCAAGATTGTAGGGCATTGAACAACATCACAATCAAGTATGAATTTCATTTACCTCACATAGATGATTTGTCGAAATGATTGAGTTGCGCTAGTTGTTTCTCTAATATTTATCTCAAGAGTGGATACCATAGAATTAGGATGAAAGAGGGAGATGAGTGGATGACAACCTTTAAAAAAGTGATGGGTTGTATGAATGTTTGGTCACGCCATCTGGGTTATCCAATGCACCCAATAACTTGATGAGATTGATGAATGAGGTGTTAAAGGAGTTTATAGGGAATTTTTTAAATTGAATGTCTACATGACATTTTGGTTTATAGCCAATAAAAGAAGAATGCTTGAGGGGTACGTATTAGAGAAGTTGCAACAAGAGAAATTACTTATCAATTTGAATAAATGTTCATTCATGAAGAGAGAGTTTGTGTACGTAGGCTTTTTTATATCCAACGATGATGTGAAGTTGGATCCTGAGAAGGTAAGATATATTTTTGATTGGCCCTCTCCTAAAAGCATTTTTAAAGTTAGAATCTTTCATTTTTTTTTCTAGTTTTTATAGGAAATTCATCAGGAATTTATACTGGATACGTGCTGCAATAATGGAGACAATAAAGAAAGACAAAAAACTATTCTAGTGAACTAGTGAAGTAGATAAGGGATTTCAATTGTTCAAGAAGAGGATCAATGAAAAACTTATTCTAGGGTCACTATATTTCGAAAATAATTTCCAAGTGAAATGTGATGGTAGTGGAGAAGAAATTGGCTCTGTTTTAAGCCAAGAGGATAAGCCCATAGTCTATTTCAGTGAGAAATTAAATGAGTCGAGAAGGATATGTACTTATTACAACAAGGAGTTCTATGTTGTGGTTCAAGATCTAAAGAAACGTAGAAATTATTTAATGTCTAAAGAATTGTTTTGTACAAAAATAGCCATGCTCTATAGTACATCATGCAAAAACTGAAATTGAGCCAAAAACATGTCAATTGGATCAAATATCTTGAAAATATTACTTTTGTTTTTAAGCACATTAGTGGCCAAGCTAATAAAATTGTTGATGCTTTGAGTAGGAGGAATATAACTATGTAGGAAAGTCAAGTCAGTATCATGAGGTTCGACTTCATGAAGGAGTTGTATGAGAAATATGGAGATGTTAAACAAGCCTATAAAGCTTGTAAAAACCCAACAATCTAAAATAGCAGTCTATGGCTTGATTACATGCTTCAAAAAGGATTATTTTTCAAAACTAATCAACTATGTGTTCCAAAGTGTTCGATGAGGGAGAATTTAATTAAAGAGAAGCATAATGGAGGTATTGGTGGACACTTTGGACATAAAAAGACATACAAGCATTTAAAACATTTTTATTTTTTTCCAAAGATGAGGACTGATGTGTAGAAGTTCATGAGTACCTGTAGAATTTTCCAACATGCGAAAGGGAAAAGTCAAAATATAGGGTTGTACAAACTATTAACAATTCCAAATAGACTATGGGATTCAATAAACTTGGACTTCATATTGGTTTTACTAAAAAATATAAAAGGTAATGACGTGATCTTTGTTGTAGTAGACATATTTTAAAAAATGACCCATTTCGTTCCATTTTTTAAAACCTACGATGCTACCCATGTTGCTTATTTGTTCTTTAGAGAAGTGGTGAGGCGACATGGAGTGCCCATGAGCATTGTGTCAGATAGAGGCACCATATCCTTGGGAATTTTTTTGCAGCATTTATGGAATATTCTTCAAACTGAATTGAGGTTTATTTCAACATATCACCCTCAGACTAATTGGCATATTGAAGTAGTTAATCAAAGTTGGGGGGATATATTGAGGATATTTGTTGGAGACCATCCCAAGCAATGTGATAAGGTGTTTTCTCAATCTAGATTTTCCTACAATGATTCTCCAAACAGAAGCATGGTCAAAGTCCTTTTTAGATTATGTATGGGATACATCCAAGAGGAGTGCATAAACTCAATAACTTGGGGAGAGTAGACCATAAGAGCGCAAAAACAAAATATTTTGGTACAATTATACAAGAGATCATTGAATAAATGAAACAACTATTACAATAAATTAACCTCAAATAGAAGGCTAAGGAAGATATTAAGAGGAGAGAACAAAAGTTTGAAGTGGAAAACTTAGTATTGGCACAATTGGGGAAGGAAACATTTCCCAAAGGCGACTATAATAAACTGAAATTAATGAAAAATGGTCCTTGTAAGATCCTGAGGCAATTTCATGCAATGCATATGAGATAGAGTTTTCACCAAGGATTCACATCTCTCACATCTTCAATGTATTTTATCTATACAAGTATTTTCTTGATGAGGAGGTATAAACATCATATGATAGTGGATAACAACAAATTCAGTGCTAGAAGTAGTTGCCAACAATAGAGCCTTTGTAACTAGATAGGATTTTATACAAAATACTGACTAAGAAGATCAACAAAAAGGAATACTATGAGTATTTGGTTAAGTTGAAGGATCATTCAGTGGCTGATGAAACTTGGATGACTAGTAGAATACTCGACAAAAGTGGAAAGCCTGTTGAACACTTCGTGGAATAGATCCCATGAATTCTTTGTTCCTTGTGAATATGATGTAGGGGCATTCATAAATCATTTACGGTGTGATTTCCGGATAAAATATTGTAACCAGTCTTTTTGATAATCATTTCCTTCATTTAAATTGATATTATATATATATAATATATATACTTGATGTTGGAGGGGTTTATGTTACACCCGAAGCTTGATTTGAATCCCCATAATAGAGACAATAACACCAAACTTATATAATAGTCTGCGTAGGATCCAACATTAAGAACCTTAGCATAGTCGAGGTCGAAGTATGCAAGTTGAGCGCAAATGAGGTAAATAATTTTCTTTTTTAAATATTTAATGAGATTCCATTTCTTGACAAGCACCGAGGAGATGAAACTGAGGTTTTGTCAAAAGAATAGATAAAGAGATAAATTACTCAGAGGTGTTTCCCCCATGTGATCGAAGAGGTAGCACGTGAACGAATGGTCAGCATGAGTGGGTGCCAAGGTGACATGTGATGCTGACCAAAATGGCACATGTGAGGAAAGTGGACCAACATAGTGGACATAAAGTTTGATAAGTGGCCATGAAGAATCATTGATTCCTCCTAGAGGTTAAAGGGCATGTACACTTTTTAAGAGTGTTAGGGATAACAACTAGTAGGAGTTGGGGGAACAAAACTTGACAAAAATATTTCCCATCCCTTGGAGTTTGTCTCCCTGGAGGTTTCCAATGTGTGCACTTAAGGAAAATGCAAGATTCAAGTCTTAAGTGCTAGTAGCTATGGAGTGGGCCCGTGCTTGTGGGTTAACACATAAAATCTGATCTTGACAGTTATTGTAAAATATTTGAACCCGATGGTTTTATTGAAGGTAATCTCTCCTCCTATTAATTACTTACAACATTGTTGGATCTAGTGGCTATATATGAATAGATCTTGGGTTCAGTGGTTCTAGATTTGAAACATTCAGGGCTTGTAGGCTTAAAGCCCATTGACATAGAAATTTAAAAGTTAACACCTACATTATTTGAGATCCAAACGTGTTTCGTAGGGACTAAAAATTTATTGTCTTATGAATCACCAGACTATATTCTCTTATGTATCAGAAACAAATAATATATACCACCAATTTGTAATGTAGTGACCACCTTCCTTACTCTTTTTTGATAAATGAGTTATGAAACATATTGTTGCCTTAAACAAATAGAAAAAAATAATAAAATAATGACACTAAGTTTGGTTAGTTGAATACAATTGCACTTATATATAATAATTAGTGGCTATGTTGGCACTCATATTTCTCCATTTCCTACTTGATGGAGGAAAATTTGACTTTTCTTGCCATGTTCACTTCAACGAACCTGCAATCTTAAGAATACCAAGGACTCTACGGAAATTTGATTACTTAGCTAGTTAACTCTTACAAGCATATAAAGACATTCATTAACATATATGTAGAGGTTCTACACAATACATAAGCATGTAAAAATTGCATTTTTAGACCAAATTCATATTGTACATGTGTGGCTTGATTATACATTCATTTGGATATTAGTCTTCCCTTTAGACTTACAATATTTATAATAACATATACAAACAAAATATTTTTTCCTAGATCCATTCAATCCAGAAATCCCTCATGTTTTTGAAGGTAGATGCACTTTTTCCTTCTTGAGAAAATATTGCCTATCCATAGATTTTCTAAATCCTAAAAGCACCACCAATAGTTTCTAAGAGTTATAAAAAAATTCTTATCCTAACACCTTGCTAATTTCTACCAAGATTTGTTTATGATGCAACCTCTAATGATTTATTTCTTAAATTGTCCATTCCTTGAAAGGAAAAATTTCTTCTTCAAAATCTTATCTACTAAACCTTATCTCTATCTATAGTTCTTTGAGAAATACATAAATTAAAATTATTTACAATAAGGAAATACAATTGATTTTCCATGTTGAAACCTGGTTTGGATTTTTGTCTCGAAAAATCTTGATGAATTGGAAACTCTAATGCTACTACATCATACTCCCAATGTAGAAAAAATTTCATGACCTCCTAGTCATGTGTCATTAATTTCATAACCCTTAGGGATCCCAAGCTTTGTGTTGTATTTGATCATCCATCTCATCATACAGTTGTCCTTCTGCACCCGGTTATCAAATTTCACCATAATTCCACTCCATCTTTTATAATTCCAAGACATTTTTCTTCATCCTGCTTTTTCTCACCATTTCAAGTAAAAAATTCTAGCCAAGAAAGTGATCAAGACAAAAGTATATAGCCAAACAAATATACTTTTAACCTCATCCCATTCTTGTAGAGTCACTTCTTGTATTCTTTTGTTGGAAATAATACTGAGAGGGGGGTCAATCAGTATTATCAAATCAATAATTTTTCATTCCCCAAACATATTTAAATATGCTACTTCTATGAATTGAACTAGAATGCACACGCTATTGTGATTAGTGAAACCATTGCATCAATAACTTATTAAACAACGCAGTAAAAACAGAATAAACCATCACAGGTAAGAAACACACATGAACACCAAGATTTAAGGTGGAAATCCAATGTGGGTGAAAACCACCTGTCACTATCATCTTTGTATTATTTCAATAATAAGAAAATCTATTTACAATATTGTACTGGTGTACACTCATATCAGTACACAGTCACCTACCTACAGAAGGCTACAACCTTCTCTCATTTTCCAGCTTCTACTAGAAGGTAGATGTAAGCCCCTAGCTCTTGTACTAGCCAATGTGTTTACTAGTACGTAGACGCTGACCTACAGAAGGCTACGACCTTCTCTCTTCTTCCAAGGACCACATTTCATAAATTTTCAGACTCAATCCTCCTAGCACACAACAATATACGTGGAGGCCTTGTTTCATCAAATTTTCATATTGGACCCATCAAAAACTTTGAAACTCAAACTGCATCAACCAACAAATAGTTAATCTGAACAATCAAATCACTATCACTAGAACACAAAGTAGAACCTAGAAACCTGCATCATCATTCATAACCAACTGCAACCTCAAAATTCATGCATCATAATGTATATGCTACTTTACTGAACCCAACCTACATGTATACACTATTTCCTTTAATCAAACCTGCGTATACCTTCAAAACTACTAAAACATAAAAATTATGAATCAAGTTTGTACCAACCAGCAATATACTAAACATCTACTGTCAGTTTACAAAGATTTTACACAAGAAGTAGCAGAGATCACCCTTCTCACTTATAAAATCAATTAAATAGATATCAAACTCCTTATGCATTTAGTTTTACATCCAGATCTAAGAATACTTCATTGACAGACAATAGTAAAACAATTGAACTAATCAGATAGATGAGTCAGATCTAAAGAATAGGATTTTCCTCTGTATACGCTACTTGGAAGAGTAGAACATGCATGTACACGTGATTTTACTAAGACGAACCAATGTATAGATCTAAAAATATTAACTCATAACTTTGTTGCTATTCCAGACTTCAGACAAACCGAGACCATGATATTTACAGAATAAGACAAGTGTACACTATCAGATCTGGCCCAACCAATATCATATCATTCAATGATAAGTCATTTCAGGTCTCATAATCCTAATCCAACATTGAATTCAAGGTACACACGATATTTCAGATCAAATCACCAACATAACCCTTGCAACATAAAATATACTTCAGATATAAGTATTCCTTAGAAACCCCTTTTCACTTGAACACCTTGGCCTTATGATCTTCTCCTCCTTATATACTTTTAGGCCTTTCTCAATACCTTGGACCAAAACCACTTAGGACCCATGGTATACTCGGGCGGGATCAAATAGTCGTTACTCTGCTCAATATTTTGGGCTAATACCATGGTATTGACCCCTAGTATTCTATACTCTTAAAATTCCCTCATTTCCCAACCTATACACACTTCTATTCTTGCAGGAGTGCGTGTATGCACATACGCTCTTTTTGTTCTACAAAGCTATGTGTATACGATGTTTTCACTAAGTGGACCTACGTATACATCTTAAATTTCTTTTCACCATCCTTTACCTTCAACTTCTTCATTCTAATTAGTAGACGTTAGTTCCATGTTCCTGTTCTTTTGTACCAATTCCATGTTACATCTGAATGGATATTTTACACTGTGGGTTTCCTTTCATCAAAACTTAACTGACCTATGAGTGAGTTGCCATCAAGGAAAACACTTGTATCATAATGCCAACAATATCCCCCTTTGGACTTGATGGCAACCTTGCCGGTGTTGAACTGTTAGAGATAACAAGAAACACAAAAATACTCTCCACCTTTGACATCAAGGGCAAAGGGTGGACCAAGTTATTCTCCCCCTTTGATATAAATTATGTTGTCCAATGCTCCCCCTATGTACATGCCGAGTCTCCAGAGATATGTTTCAACATAATAACGTGCCTCTATAACTCAACTAAGTGATTATGACCTCCCTATGACCAATGAATCACACTTACATCAATCACCCAACCAAGTGAGGATACACCATATTTGACTCATCCACCCAACCAATTGTGGATATACCAATTATTTATACTTAACAAAAATATATAAATTATTACATCATCCATCCCATGCAAAGTGGGGATAGAAGTTACATCATATGTTCAATAGGATCCATTGAAATATAGACCATGATAGAAGAAGTCATATCGTACCCTAGATGTTACATGACATATGCAAATAATGATATAAGTATTTGAAGCCATAGTTGAACTCAACAACCATGATGCCAACAATGCTAAATGTGTGTGAAGGCTAATGCTCCCCTTAAACATGTGCTACCTGTGCATTGTCAACAAGTCATTCATCATGGCATCTTTGTCAGTCAGATAAAAATCAATAAACAAAGCTTATCATCAGACTGTAATCGTCAATATCGGACAAAGCACCCATATGAGAGTCCAACCCACTGTTTTTCTATCAGAAAAGCATATACGCTCCTTTAGCCACAGAAACCTGTGTGTATATGCAACTATACTTCATGAAACCCACGTATAATAACCTTCCTCTGAAAACTTGATTTAACAGTAGGATGATGTAGTAAATACTCCCATATTTTTCCTTAGATATTCAAATGTTTCTCTAGGAAGCGGTTTAGTAAATATATCAACAACCTTTTCTTTGGAGGGAACATACTCCAATTCAACCATTTTTTTAGTCACTTATTCTCGTAGAAAATGGTACTTAATGGGTATGTGCTTGGTCCTGGAGTGCATGATAGGATTTTTCGAAATACTTATGGCACTTATATTATCACATAGAATGGAGATGGGTGGAGTACATGTGATATGTATGTCTTGCAATGTTTGCATCATCCAAAGTAGTTTTGTGCAACAATATGTAACATCCACATATTCTACTTCAACTATAGATAAGGCAATTGAACTTTGTTCCTTACTGAAGTATGACACTAACCAAGAGCCCATATAGAATGCGCCTCCACTAGTGCTCTTTCGATCATCAGCATTTCTTGCCCAATCTACATCTGTATATGCATGAAGAGTAAGGTCTATATCTTTACGATACCATAATCCAAAGTCCTGAGTTCCTTGAATATATTTGAAAATTATTTTGACTACCTGGAGATGTGATTACTTTGGATTTGCTTGGAACCTTCCAACAATTCCTACTGTATGCATGATATCAGGTCTGGTACATGTTAGAAAAGCAAACTTCCAATCATAGATTTGTAATTTGGTTGGTTCACTGCTGGTGATTCATCATTAGAACTGAGACTGCATCCTGTTACAATTGGAGTGCATACTAGTTTAGAATATTACATTTCGTACTTCTTCATGATCCACTTGAGATATTTGGTTTGTGAAAGAAAGATACCATCTTTTGTTTACTGTACTTGTAGACCAAGAAAATAAGTAAGTTCACCAAGTAAGGACATTTCAAATTCTTTCTGAATTCCTAATGCAAAATTCTAACTCATCGATTCTTCATTGCTATCAAAAATGATGTCATCAACATAAACAACAATAATTAGAATTTTATCATTTTCAATCTTTGTGTATGAATTGCTATCTTCAGAACCTTTTCTGAACCCTTGTTGTCGATATTTTTCAAGGTGGTAATACCAAGCCCTTGGAGCCTGTTTCAAACCATGAAGAGCCCTTTTAAGCTTGTATACGAGTTTTGAATCATTTTCAAGAATGAATCATTCTGGTTGTTCAATATAAACTTATTCTTCTAAATATCCATTAAGGAAGGTCGATTTTACATCCATTTGATATACTTTGAATTTTCGAAAACTAGAAAGAGCAAGAAACATCCTTATGGCTTCAAGTTTGGAAATAGGTGCAAACGTTTCTTGAAAATATATACCTTCTTGTTGAGCATAACCTTTACAAACAATTCATTCCTTATTTCTAATAACTTCTCCATTCTCATTCAGCTTGTTCTTAAATATCCATTTTGTTACTATAACATTTTTATCATGAGATCTAGGAACTAACTCCCAAGTATCATTATTTTCAATTTGGTCAAGTTCTTCATCCATGGCCTTCACCCAACATTCATCTTTGCAGGCGTCATTTACATTATAGGGTTCGGTGGAGGATAGTAATGCTAGATAGCTTGAGTTCCCTCTAAGAGTTCTTCTTGTCTATACACCAATCCTCTTTTCTCCTAGAATTTGAGATTCTGGATTATTCTTCTGAAAATACCTGGATCGATTCTTTTCATTGTCTATTGTATCTTCTTGTCATGCTTCATTTATTTTTCTTCTATATCATTTTGGTTTGATGCGGGAAAGCATTCCCAAACTTCCTCATTGTCATATTCCTCTATTGATTTCATTTGTTCCAGAATTCTACATGCTTCATCAATTACAACATCAATGCTTTGAACAGTTTTCCGAAGTCTTTTATTATAACATTTGTATCCTTTACTTCTGGATGAATAACCAAGAAGAATTCTTTCGTCTACTCTAGGTTCGAACTTACCAAGTTTTTCATCAGTCCTTCTGATGAAACATTTTCTTCCAAACACTCTAAAATGTTTTACAATAGGAGGCTTACCATACCAAGTTTCATATGGAGTTTGATTACTATTTATCCAAACATTTTCTTTGTTGAGAATAGTCATGGCAGCAAATGAAACTTCTGCCTAGAAGGTTGTAGGAGTTCCAAATTCATCAAGAAATGCTCGAGCCATTTGTTGAACTTTTCTATTCATTTTTTCCACCATGCCATTTTTTTGAGGAGTTCTTGCGACGGAGAATTGCCTCTTTATTCCATATTGTTAACAAAAGTCAAAGAATTCATATGATATGAATTCTCCCTCTTGATCAGATCTGAGACATTCGACTTTTCGATCTGATTCATTTTCAATTAAAGCTTTGAAGCCTTTAAACTGTTCAAATGCTTCATCTTTATGATTTAGTAGACCTATCCAACACATCCTAGAAAAATCATCAATAAATAAAATAAAGTATTCTTCTCCACGAGGTGACTTTTTCCTTGTTGGTCGACATAAATCAGTATGGATGAGTTCAATGTTGGCTCCTTGTTAATGGCAGTGTAGAAGGTCAACGCTCCCCGTGTGTTTCATGGCATGTGCTTAAATCTAGTGATGTGTCTCTTTACTAAAACCTGCGGTTTTTGGTGTAACAACAATCGTGACTCCAACAAGTGGTATTAGAGCCAGAATTATCGAGTTCGAAACACACTAGGCTCATGTGGGGGGGGGGGGAATTCTTGGCTCCCCATTAATGGCAGTGTAGAAGGTCAACACTCCTCGTGTGTTTCGTGGCATGTTCTTAAACCGACCGATGTGTCTATTTACTAACACCTGCAGGTTTTGGTGTAACGACAATCGCGACTCCAACATTCAAGAGGCTTAATTGTTGATTCTTCTTTTTCATTGAAGTGAACTTTGGTTTGCTTACTGACTTGACATGTTTTTCATATGGTATTTTCTGGAATGATGATATCTTGAAGATCATAAACGGCCTTGAGCCTACATGCTTTTATTATTTAATAAAATCTTAGATGTACCAATCTTCTATGCCATAGCTAATTTTCATCTATTTTTCTTAGATAACATTGTTGTTGTCATCCTTTGAGTATGTATAAGTTGTTTGGAGTTCTTGGTCCTTTGATCATGGTCTTTCTTGTATCAAGCTCATCAACCACACGTCCATTTGATCGAAGCACAACTTCATTTTCTTGATGACACATTTGACTGACACTCAATAGGTTATGCTTTAAACCATCTACATACATGGCATTTCCAACTTTAACATTTTCTTTCAAGAAGACAAAACATTTACCTTTAATGGTAAGTGGAGTGTCATTTCCAAATGAGACATTCTTTTCTTTTTCTAAAGCATTATATGAATGAAGTTTCTCTTTATCACATGTCATTTGTTTGGAGAATTCGTTGTTGATGTACCACTGATATTCTTTTCCTTCTGCATACAGAGCTATGCCACATCTTTCTGATTAAGGTTCCTTCTTTCTCCATAAATTTGCTCCTGCATTCAGATTCTTCATTACCAAATTTGTTACAAATCGAAAATTCTACTTCATTTTCAAGAGGAGAAAAATTATTGTAGGAACTTTTATTGATTCCTGTTACACTCCTTTGATTTTGTGCTTCTCTAGTCAAGATGGTTTTGTAAGAAACACATTGAGCAGCCATATGCCCAAAGTTATGACATGAAAAACATTTCCCATTAAAGAAGTTTTTGCGATCATAGAATCTTTTGGCATTGTTTACCTGTTGGTTGAAGCTTCTATTGATATTCATCCTTGGATTAAATTGGGTATGATATACCTGATGAGTAATTTTAGGCCTTTGGTAACGATTGACATACTGCTCACTGGTCTTTGCTACATGAAGGTAGCTTCTGGTGGAGGTTGACGCTTCTGTGATTGAGATGATTCTTCAGTATATACAAGACCTATCTTTTTCAGAGGAAAACATTGAATGTGGATGATTTCATTTAAGGTTTTAGATCCTTTAGAAAATCTAGGATTAAGAGATTTTTTCTTCTCAAGTTCTTTTCTTAGACCCGCAATTTCACATTCTATATTTTCATTGTGTTTTTCTCTTTCAATGAGTTGGTGTGTCAACGTCTCAATGATCATATTATTTTCTTCCAAATAGATTTTGAGTTTAGTGATTTCTTCAAGAAAGTCTTCCTCTTCTAAGGCATCAAAAAAATCGTCATTGTCATAAGCCATGAGTAGTCTATAATCTTGGTCAGTTTCATCTTCATCACTATCTTCATGTGTGTAGTAACTCCTTCTATTGACAACCTGTTTTCTATTTCCTTTTGCATATTCCTTTCCCTTTTCATATTTATCTTTATGAGGACATTTGGCAACATAATGGCTGACTCTACCACAAGAAAATAATTTGAAAGGTAGCTAACCTCTGAATTTTCTACAAACTCGTTGAAGCTTCTTGACAAAATTTATCTCATCTTCTTCTTCTAAAATCTGTTCTAATTCATTGTGCTCTTGCTATTCCTTTTCTTTTCCCTTTTCTCACGATTTTAAAAAAGGCCTCTCTGATATCTGATGGACCTCCTTTTCTCATTTCAAAGACAGTTAGGATTCCATGGAGTTGAGTGATGGTAATAGTTTGAAGATCCTATTTTTCTTCTATGGCAGACACTTTTGAGTCAAATTTAGAAGACAAAGATCTCAAAATTTTCTGAAATAAAGTAGCTTCCTCTATCTCTTCACCCATATTCTTCATACAATTAAAAATATCATCTATATGTAAAATGTAACTAGAAACACTCTCATTACTATGCATCTTAAGAGTTTCATATTGAATTTTGAGAGTTTGAAGCTTAGCATGTTTTACCTGAGAGTCTCCTTTGTAGCTCTGAATGATTTTGTCCCATGTCTCTTTGGCTATCTTGAGCTGCATGAGTTTGACAAATTTGGATTCTCAGAGAATTCCCAACAATGTATTGACACATTTGGCATTGGTTTCGTATACCTTCTTACCTATAGAGTCTGTAGGAATTACTACTGGAAATTGATATCATCCTTCCACAATTTTCCAAAAATTAGCTCCAAGCAATTAAAGATAGGCTCTAGTTATTATTTTCCAATATACTAAGCTTCTCCCATTGAAGATTGATGGTCTAATGGATCCCATGCATTTGTTATCACTCATCTTGAAAGATCTTCCTTCAAGCAATCAAGCTTCTTCTAAAGGACCTACTCTGATACCAATTGTTCGAAGTAATACTAAGAGGGGGATGAATCAATATTATCAGATCAATCATTTTTCATTTCCTAAATAGATTTATATATGCTACTTCTGTGAAGTGAACTAGTGTGTACACGCTACAGTGATTAGTGAAACCAATGTATACCCATAGAACTTGTGATTTAGTTAATTTATCATGTGTTTATCTATAACAACTGTATCAGTAACTTATGAAATAGTGTAGTAAACATAGAATAAACCATCACACACATGAACACCAAAATTTAAGGTGGAAACCCAATGTGTGTAAAAACCACCTGTTGCTGTCATCTCTATCTTATTTTAATAATAAGAAAATATGTTTACAATCTTGTACTAGTGCAGACTCATACTAGTACACAGGCGCCCACCTACAGAAGGCTACAACCTTCTCTCGTTTTCCAGCTTCTACTGGAAGGGGGTTGCAACCCCCTAGCTCTTGTATTAGCCAATGCGTTTACTAGTACATAGGCACTAGCCTACAGAAGGCTACAACCTTCTCTCTTCTTCTAGGGACCACATTTCATAAATTTTCAGATCGGATGCTCTTGGCACACAAAAATATACATGAAGGCCTTGTTTCATCAAATTTTCATACTCGACTGATCAGAAACTTTGAAACTCAAACTACATCAACCAATAATTAGTTAATCTGAACAATCAGATAATTGTCACTAGAACACAGAGTAGAACCGAGAAACCTACATCATCATTCAAAACCAGCTGCAACCTCAAAATCATGCATCAGAATGTATACACTACTTTACTGAACCTAACCTGCATGTATAAGCTACTTCCTTTAATCAAACCTGTGTATACCTTCAAAACTACTGAAACATAAAACTTTTGAATCAAGTATGTACCAACCGGCAATATACTGAACATCTACTGTCAATTTATAGAGATTTTACACATGTTGTAGGAGAGATCACTCTTCTCACTTATACAATCAATCAATGAGATATCAAACTCCTTATGCATTCTGTTTTACATTCAGATCTAAGAAGAGTTCATTAACAAACAATAGTAAAACAAAAGAACTGATCAGATAGATCAGTCAGATCTGAAGAATAAGCCTTTCCTCTATATACACTACTTGGAAGAGTAGAACCTACATGTACACGCACTTTTATCGAGATGAACCAGTGTATAGATCTACAAATATTAACCCATAACTTCACTACTATTTCGGACTTCAGATAAAACCAGATCATGACATTTAAAGAATAAAATAGGTGTACACAATCAGATTTGGCCCAACCAATATCAAACCTTTCAATGATAAGTCATTTCAGGTCTCATGATCCTGATCCAACATTGAATTAAAGGTGTACACAATATTTCAGATGAAATTACCAACATATCCCTTGCAACATAAAATATACTTCAGATAGAAGTATTCCTTAGAAGCCCCTTTGAACTTGCACACCTTGGCCTTATGATTTTCTCCTCCTTATATAGTTATAGGCCTTTCTCAATACCTCAGACCAAAACCAATTAGGACCCATGGTATTCTTAGGCAAGGTCAAATAGTCATTACTCCGCTCAATATTATGGGCTAATACCATGCTATTGACTCATGGTATTCTCTCCTCTTGAAATTCCTTAATTTTCCAACCTGTACGCACTTTTCCTCTTGCAGGAGTGCATGTATATGTATATGTGCTTTTTGTTCTATGGACCTACGTGTATACGTTGTTTTGACTAAGTGGACATGCGTATACATCTTAAACTACTTTTCACCATCCTTTACCTTCAACTTCTTCATTCTTATTAGTAGACTTTAGTTCCATCTTCCTATTCTTCTATACCAATGCCCTATTACATCTGAATGGATCTATTACATTGTGGGTTGCCTTTCACCAAAACTGAACTGACCTATGAGTGAGATGCCATCAAGGACAACACTTTTATCATAATGCCAATATCTTTGCCCACCTTCAATCTGTTGGTCGAGTTGGGTCTCCATACTGCCAACAAATTCTTCCTCCTTTGACTTTGTTTCATCCTTGTTAACAACGACTTTTGTAAGATTTTCACCCTCGGTTTCTATTCAACTTACATCAGTTTAAAAAATGATAATCACTTATGTCACACCTACTTGCATGCAACCAATGTGAAGACTGAAAATTGTATCTTCCTTTGTCTCATCATTCTTTATGAGGATCCCATTCAATTATTGCTCCTCCAATACTCTGAGAACAAAAAATGAAGTATGTTATACTCTATCATCCTCTTTCTTCATGACAGCTTCAAAGGGTTTTTCATCATCAATAACACCTACAACCATAAACAAACCATCAGGAAAAATATAAGGCTTTTTAGCCTCAATTGTTGTCTCAAGGATCAGATCTCCACCAACATTGCTATCTTCTCCATGGATTTCTCCTTCCTCAGGTTCGCCCCTACGAACTACCTCCTCACACTCAGTAGCTTTGAGTTCTTCCTTCAACCTATGTCTCAGATTTTATCTCTGCTTCTTGGCTCATAATATTTCAACAAGCCATTTAACCCTTTTCCTTGGGTTCCACCCATACTTCTCATTGTCATCATTCTATTGTATCAACTTTGTAAGCACATTCAATTATGCTTTTATCTCAGCAAGTTCCCTCTCATATCCTTCATCACTCATTTTCATGATACCAACTACCTTTGCATCTCTATGGATTCCTTCTGAATTCTTCAAATGACTTCCCATAATCATGTTCATCCTCCCCTCTTCCTTTGTGAGCTTTCTGCTCCCCACTGTGAACTACAAATAACCTTTACAGTAATAGGTCTCCTTCCTTATATACACACCTCACCAAGCTATGTCCTCTAAGATTGGACGGCTAGCCTTTCTTGGCCCCTTCCTCTAGAACACTTTTTAGGCACTCCTTGCTATTCAGGGTACTGTAGTCACTCATTTTCCTCCATCACAACTACGCTAGCTGTCATAATTCTCACCAAATCCTCCTCAATCATTGCTACCTGTCATCAATATCCACAAATTTTTAATACCCCCAAATCAATTTATTTTTCTTTGTCTTAATATTGTTCTAATTTTTCCTCCATACTATTGTGCAAAAGTCTTCTCCCGTCTCCAAATATCCTGCTCTGACACCACTTGATGTAGGAAAATTTGACTTTTCCTGCTATGTTGTTTTCCACAAACTTGCAATCTTAAGAATACTAAGGATTCTATAGAAATCTGATTACTCATCTAGTTAACTATTATAATAATATAAATACATTCATTAACATATATGCAAAGATACTACACAATCCATAAGCATGTAAAAATTCCATTATAAAACCAAATTCACATGTACATGTTTGGAAATCACTCATGATTTTCAAGGTAGACTCGCTTTTTCCTTCTTGAAAAAGTCTTTCCTATCCATAACTTTTCTAAATCCTAAAAGCACCCCCAAAAGTTTCTAAGATTTCTAAATTTTTTATTATCCTAACAACCTGCTAATTGCTACCAAGATTTTTTTCTCCTACAACCTCTCATGATTTATTTCCGAAATTGTCCATAAGGCAGATTTTAGCCTTAAAAATCTTATTTACTAAATCTTATCTCTATCTATAGTTCTTTAAGAAATAAAGAAATTAAAATGATTTATAATAAGGAAATAAAATTCATTTTCCATGTTGAAACTCAGTTTGCAGATTTGTCTCCAAAAATCTTGATGACTTGGAAGCTCTAATGCTCCTCCAGATTTCTCTCCAAAAATCTTGATCACTTGGAAGCTCTAATGCTCCTCCATCACTAGTAGCCTTGTTTTTCTATGAAATAAAAGTTTCGTGTATTTTAGTCATTTTTTAGAAACAAAAAATTTGGATTGTCTTAAAATTCATCAAAAATCCTAAGAGCCCCATTACAAAAATGTAACATGTAACTTTGGTATAGTTCCTATTGGATTTGGAGCCAATTTTTTCAAGAAAAATAAGGTATATGAGTACCCTTTATCACATGGCAAGGCTTATAACTAAAAAAATGGTGTAATTTTTTTTTTTTATTATTCAACCTAGAATCCACACTGAATATACTATATATATATATATATATATTTATATATATCCAAATTTTTTTATATATTGTTTTCTAGTTTAAAATTTTTTAAAAATAATTGTACTAAATTCAATAATTATAATATATATACAATAATATTATTAAATTTATATATCGAATTTTAAATAAATTAATTCGTGTACATATTTATTTATTTTTTTTTGAGAAAAAAGTTGTAATTTTTTACAATAAAAAAAAACTTAAATTTGAGCAATAATGCTTCACAACTAATTATAGCCAAAGTTAGGTCGGAAAACCCCAATAAATATAATCTGATAAGATAATGCACAAGCCCACCCCCTTCCTCATGAGAATTAGCTAATACAAATAATTCTTTATCTTTATGTTAATTTGAACTAAATAGTTGTAAAAATTAGATATTTAATGTTAAAATCTCGATAATATAGGTTGATTCCATTTAATGGTTTTGTGGGTGATAAATGAGCACACGCTTGACTAAGTTTGTGAAAGTTTGTGAGAAAAAAGTTATAATTATAATATTTTAAATTTCTATATAGATAGATAGTTTGATTTGAAATTCAATCGAATTTTACTGAAATGAGTTGTATAAGTTAAATAATTCAAGTATTCCAAAAAACCATGAAATTAGAATGGGAGTCGTTTACAGAGCTGGAGGAATTGTTTGTATGGTTAAAATTGGTCGAAATTCGGGTAAAAAATTTTCAAAAAATTTTGGAGAGGCAATGTTTGAATCGTGTTTTTGATGGTGGAAATGGATTCAGCACCATCAACAATGTCTTGGACACCTAAAATTTTGAAGTTTAACAACTATAATTTAGATTTACAAAAATCTTTGCCAATTTTTTCTAAATATGACCAGAATTTCCCTAACTTTATGAACAATTCCTCCGGCTAATTAAACTATGAAAATACATTTAAAAAATAAAAAATCAAAATATTACCAAAATTTAGATGGCAAAAACCCCAATCAAACATGTTTTTATACTGCTTTTACTCATGCTTTGTTGAGGAAGTTGCTTTCATCATACTTTTCATGTTTGTCAGGAAGTTGCTCTCATACTAGTTTCTCAATCACAGAGAGACAAACACTGATATCAAGTAATGATCCAATGGCATATGGCGAATGTTGAAAGACCATCTTGCGGTGCTTTTTTCCTTCATGGCCCTTTCCTGATATCAAAGTTCCTGGAATGAAACCACTGAATGTCAAAATGCGGCCTGTTTTTTTTGTCGTGTATGATAATAAGTATAAATATAAATATGGTGCCGATAGCTGAATTGCGGAGATATTTCCATCGTGCCCAGCTTGCGTGACAACTTTCCTGTATATATTATATAATTACATAATGCCATCACGAAACATTCCCATCATAAATTTATCACTTCACTTATAGTTGCTTGTCGGCATTATGGCATCCATAACTTCGATTAACTTAATAAGAAAATAACAATCACATGCATTAAGATCCCCATAGTCAACCAGTCCATGCAAAAATAATTATTAGATTCGTTGAGAGCTTAAAAAAGGTTTGGCAAAATCGGAACGCTAAATCTATTTGGACTTTTGGTGTTGGGAAAACCACAACCACGTTCTCAGAGCTTTCGGTTGACCTTCTCTCAATTAATTTTTGTTTTTATCATGATCAACAACTCCTATGGTAATCAGATTCCTGCAAATCTTCGAGCATTGATTTTCTATATAAGCTAAGTCTACGCTTCAATTTTCTTCATTCTCAGTGGGTATGAAAAACTGTAGCGACGAAAAGCTCCTGATGCCATGGCTTCCATGAGAGCGGTCCTTCTTATGTTCATCCTGTTGCTGCTGATGGCCTCAACCGGTACGGAGAGCTAACTCTATGGCTCTTGATGGATAGAGATTTTTGCGCTTTAATAACTGAAATTGATATTTGATGTTTCGATTGTTTTCCCAGAATTATTTCCTTCAAATCGTGGTTTTTTTTTTTTTTTTAATAGAAAATTACATTCTTGGGTTTTCAAGCATTTTCTATTAACTGCGCTTACGTGAAACATTGCAGAATTTGCCAATGGAAATGGTCGCATTTGCGAAAAGACAAGCAAGAAGGGGGGCAGTGTATATTGTCCAGATGATGAAGAAGACTGCGCTAAAATCTGCGTAAAGAAAGAGAACGCCAGCGATGGTAAATGCCACGCCTCGACTTGCTTCTGTTACTTCGATGGCCACTGCGATTTGGCAGACTAATGTAATATGAAAATTGCGTATGCTTATTATCAGTATGCTTCTCATGGTTGTGGTAGTGATAGTCTGCTAAGCTAAATAAATCAGTCTGAGTCAGGTTCAATAGAGGGATTGTCTGTGTGATCCCTTTCTCTGAAGTTCTCTGTTAATATATAATTTTCTCTTCTTTTGAGAGGTTATGTTATAACTATAAGAGAGGTTATGATAAATATAGTTATGTTGTAAAAAATGTTTTTGGATATTTGCTATACATACAGCTATCTACTCCACATTTTATTAAATAATTTGTTTTTTTTTTCTCTCTTTATACATATCCTGTTAGGTTTAAATATCGGATGGACCCTTGTTAACGCGTGCTACCTCAGGTAGGCACACAACTGTGATGCGGGTCCTGTATGGGTTTGATCCACGACCCTGGCACAACCTGGCCCCCTTGGTAGGGTACAATTTAACGAACAGGGCAGGTGGTCCAAAACTGGAATCCTCCCTCAATCAAACCACTGTATTTTACCTGTCGATTTTTTTAATGTGGAATCTCTTACTAGGTGGAACCATACATGTGCACTTTCCAAATCCGGGATTCAATTATTTACTTATGGTTGTGCTTTGCGTATAGATGGATACATAGATTCTCGGATATAAAGAATTACACCGCATCGTGCCATCTGCAACTATTCATCCTCTCAACGGGGTCCTTACGATATTGATGATTTACACATAGAGCAGTTAATACGGGGTTTAATCATATCCCCTCTTCAGAAGACATCCATGAAAACTATAGAATTAAATGATTTTAGAGATTTTAGATATTTGGTGTTTCTTTACATAAGCATAATACTACTCATGACCCACATAAATTTTTGTCTCTTCTACTCTTCTTTCCTATTTTGATCCAGACAAAATCTCATTAAGACAAAAAAGAAAGAGTAATTAAAATGCCTAAGTATATGCTATAGTTGTCTTTATTCTAGAAGTTAAAGTCCACTCCACTAAATGTAACTTTTACATTTGTTTTATAAGGACAATTCAACATAACCTCACGTATGGATCACAAATCCAAAATGCAGTGGTGGATTTTTGTAATGGGTTAAACACATGGTAGAAGGAAGATAATGGTTAGGGTAGAGAAAAATGTAATGGAAATAGTAGAAGCACATAATAAGGGATGCATTTCTAACTATGATTATAAAATAGAACTTAAAAGGTCAAAATGAAGCAAATATGAGTGTGGAATAATAATGAATGTGAAGTAGATGTTAAAGTGGAAGTTGAAACATTAACCAGTTTCAAGTCAATGTTAAAGTCAAGTATGAAGGAGGAGTTCACTTCAAAAGGAAATGGGGGAGTAGGTACTTGGAAAGTAAAAGGGAGAAATATTAAGTCTCTAAAAGAAAACAAGAGATACTCCGACTCACTATCCATGAAATTATTTTATGGTGTTGGTGATATAATGAAGAATCACTATGATGGGCCTTGCTGACAAAGGCATAACCAATTATAATGAAAGGTTGTGATCCACGTCTCATAGCTATGACATGGATGTAAAAAAACAATAATTTAGAAGAATATTTGAATGGTTGAAATTCTAGTAGGAATCATTCTTATGTGAATGATTTCGTTGGTTGGAGTTCTAAGACAGAAATGGAACGTCGTTGACCTTCTAGGAAACCACCATCATATATAAATTGTACGCCTGCAAATGAAGAATGTTGTTTGGCTCTCTATAGAAGTATGATAACTTGTAGGAGTAACCCCAAGATGATTCATCTCTAAGATTGTAGGAAAGCTTGAGTGATTTTGTCAATTATATTGAGTAAATATAGAAGAGATTCTCAATGTATTTATTTGTTACGAATTGAAAATGATAACATATTATTTTTACTTTTAGACGATTTCTTCAGAAATTATAGTCATTGGTGGTGGCTTTGGTTGTGTACTATACCTAGTAAGTCAATTTGTTTCTTACTTTTTTGAGAAAAATTGATGCCAAATAGTTTGTTACGAATTGAAAATGATAACATATTTTTCAGAAGAAAAAAAGCATGATATGTATTATATTATATTGAGAAAATATATGTAACATATGTTGTGTATGACATGCTCAAATGAGTGTATCATGTGAATCGTATTTAGCATATAGATGCATATGTGTCCTGATATAAAGCAAAAAATACATATGTTTTTTTTTTAAAAACAGATGGAGAGCATGATGCATATTCGAGACATCATGGGGATCCATATATCGAGTGCCATAGGGACATGATGCTGTCAATGATGAAAATTGGAGGCACAGAATGATTTCTGAAGATGATGTCGTTCCTCCATTTCCACACCATCCATAGATATATCAATATCAGATAACGCCTGTTGCCTTTCTGTTTGCTCCACCAAAAGATAGCTGCATGGATGGAATCAAAAACTGTTAATGTAAAACCAAAGTTGTGAGCCAAAGCATACCAGATCCGGGAGGAGGATGTGCATTTGATGAATAAGTGAAGATTGGTCTCTTCGTCATTGCCGCAAAGAGGGCATCTGCTAGGTCCATGCCATGATCGCTTCCTGAGATTTTCCCATGATAGGTTTTTGTTATAAAAAACGTGCCATGAAAAGTATATAAATTTGGGCGGACATGAGGCCTTCCAGAATATGGATGGAAAGGATGGGGGAAAGTATGGGAATCTGCCGATGCATAGATGAGAATAAATGTCCCGAACGGTGACAGGCCTTCTAAAGCCGCAGACGGTCCATTTGAGCTGGTCCGATGTGCCAAAACGGTGGATGCCTCCTGAAATAATAGATTCTGTGATGGATTTCCATTGATCCGCCATAGGTTGCTGTAGGTACAGATCGTTACCGTCCAGCCATACCGGAGTAGAACCGTTCCATTTCTTAATCAATTTATTCCATGTGAAATATCCTTGTCGATGGAGCTGATAGACGAGTGCGTCTGGAATATTCAGGTCTTTGTGACCAACTGTCAGTGGGTCGATTCCAATAAAGATGTTGATGCCTGAGTGAATGCGCCAGCGCATATGGGATATGAAGAATGCTTCTATCTTTTTCATACTACGCCATATGGGAGATCCAGAGTTGATGCCGATTAAACCCTTCCTGTACCAATATATAATGTCTTTGCCTTTCATGTATCGGTGGCGTAAGATGTTGCTCCATGGGGATGTTCCAAAAATACCCCTCCATAGGGTGCGGCAGATCAGTGCTTGCCCAAAAAGTCTTAATTCCTTGATACCCCATCCACCCTGATGCTTTGGAATGGATATATCCTTCATTCTCGCAAGATGAAACTTTTGGTGAGTGGATTTCCCGCCCCAGATATAACATGCCGTGATTTGGTTGAGCCTGCGGATGATGCATGTTGGGATGAAATATAAGTGTGCCCAGTAGACCGATAGCTGTGTCAAAACCGCCACTGTAAGTGTGACTCTGCCGGCCATGGACAAGGTGCGAAATTCCCAGGATGAGATTTTATTGTAATATCTCTGTACCAGCCATTCCCAATCAGAGGACATATATCTGGGCTTGAGGTGAAAGCCGAGATATGAGATACCGTTCCGGATGGGAAGTGACTGCACCTCAAACATATCGGCGATGGTGTTGATCAGTTCGTTGTTTTCACCATTGAAATAGAGAGTGGATTTTTTCTTATTAATAATAAGTCCGGTGGCCTTCTGGAAATTGATCATGATGTCGAATAAACATTGCCAGGATGGAAGCTGTAACATAGCACATATGAGTATGTCATCAACGAATAAGTTATGAGATAATGATATGTGCCTACTGATGCGAATAGGAGAGCATCTGTGATCATTCACCGCGTTGTTGATATGTAGGCTGAGGGAATTCATAACTAGGATGAAGATGTTGGGAGCAAGCGGACATCACTGACGGAGGCCCCGTTCAGCAGTAAAAAAGGAAGTAGGGATGCCATTGATGTTTATGGCATAATTGACATTTTCAATACATGCCATGATCCACATGATCATATCAGGTCGGATGCCAATGTGAGCCAAAAGACATCGTATAAAACCCCAGTCTACACAGTCATAGGCCTTTTGTAAATCAATCTTTAGTATTGCCCCATCTAAATCATTAGTGAAAATAGAATGTATGCATTCCTGAGTAGACGCAGCAGCGTCCATGATGTTCCTACCTTTGAGGAATGCATGTTGATCGCTGGTCAGATGGATAGCCAGAATACCTTTTATACGTTCAGCAATTATCTTCGAAATGATCTTGAAGGATATGTTACATAGGGAAATCGGCTGGTAATCAGAGAATGTTTCCGCGTCTGGCTTCTTGGGGATGAGGGCGATCAGCGTCGATGATATATGTGAATGAATATGACCAGTAGTCCTGGAGTCCTCAATCATTTGCAGGAGGTCGTGTTTAAGAAGCTCGAAAAAACACAGAAATAATTCAATGGACCATCCGTCGGGCCCAGGACATTTGTCCTTGCTGAATGCTTTAAGGACCTTATGTAGCTCATCCTCCGTGACTAGTTGGAAGATAGTATCATTACAGGAATCATCAAACATAATAGGATATACCTCAATACCCCATAGTATGTCACGGATGTCGGCGCCTCTTCCCCTGCTGTATTGTGCTTTGAAGTGATTAATGGCCGCTTTAGAAATGTCCTGTTGAGAGTGTAAAAATCCGCCATGCCCATCGCTGATCCTCCAGATAGCGTTGGTCTGTCTTCAGTGGTTTGCATAACGCTGAAAAAATTTTGTGTTCCGGTCACCTAAGCGCAACCATGAAATCCGACTCTTTAGTCACCAAGAGGACTCCTCCAAGTTTAAAAGATGGATTTTCCTGCGGGAAAGATCCGATAACAGAATTCTCGTATGGAATTTCTTCAGAAATTATAGTCATTGGTGATGGCTTTGGTTGTGTACTATACCTTGTAAGTCAATTTGTTGCTTACTTTTTTGAGAAAAATTGATGCCAAATAATAAATACATATACGCATGGTTTTGAATAATGACAAAAACACATTTTTTCATTCAAAGAAAAAAAACACTTTTAATCACAATATACATGTTATGATAATTCCATTAACATAGTTTCCCTACATTCTTTATTTAATGATTAACTATAAACTTTAAAATATTGTAATCCAATAACTCAATAAACATATTTAATATACTAACATTCCTATATTAATAAATAAAAACATCTCATCATAAACCTCTGGCTATAAATTACTTTATTAAAAAAAACATATATAAATAACCCATCATTTATCCTCATTAGTGTTGTAAATTACTATAAATACCTTGTGACATTCTAACCTATCAAAGCCTAATCCATGTCAACTAACTTTAAACAGGAAGAAAAAAGCCAATCCTCTCAAACGCAAGCATAAATTCTACACGTCCACGTACACTCTAACTTTGACCTTCGATTCTCACAATATATTCATTTTAAAAAACGTTCTTAGAATGCTAATACCGCAATCTTTCTTTAAATTTATTTGATTTTAGCCAACATTATAATAGTAATATCACAAGCCTTCTTTTTCAAAGGCCTTCATCATTGCTTAAAAAAACACGCAAAAGTGAGTCATGTGAAGACGTTTGTATTGCACTTTATGTGGTGTTATGGGAAGGAACTTTCTTTATCAAAGGTCTTCGTCATTGCTAAAAATGAAGATACAAAATAGTGCCCCATGTTAAGCTTGTGCATATTTCAAAATATGGGTAGCATATGCAACGTTACACGTCAAGCATGCCAGAAACATTGCCCAGTAATGGCAAGACATGTGCTAAAAGAAAAACCTTACCGTAGACTAAAGAGACGTATTAAAAACCATGTGGTGGATATCGTTCGAGAGGGATTTCATTATTTCTGCTGCATCTAACATAAAAATAAAGAGCTTGTTGGAAAATTTAATTCCAATTGCTTCTGAGGTGTCCAAACTGTCATTTCAAGTGTCTTAGCTCAATTTCATTGAGTCGAGTTTAAGTTGAGTTTAACTCGAGTCATTTTTCACTGATGTTTTTAGTGTAATTTTATTTAACTTATTCGTAATACTAAGAAGAGAAAGTCCTCTACTCCATTGTTTTGTTCTCTTCAGTTTTTTTCATGGTATCGGAGATTAGCTTGCATAAGACTCCTTGAGAGCAGCAAAAAAGAAAATAAGTCAGTTTTCATAAGACTCCATGACAGAGTAACAACGTGAATGAAGAGAGAGAAGCAAGGAGAATAGGTGAGCCGACATAAGACTCTTTGAAAGAGCCGCAAAAGTTTGAAGAGACCTACTACGAAGAAGCAGAGAGAGAACGTAAGACTCTTTGAGAGAGCAGCAGAAATTTAAAGAAAAATGCAAAGAAGCAGTAGGAGAACGGTCCAATTTTTAAAAAGAAGGTCGAACTACACCCACAGTAACACATCAGATAATTTAATTCACCTACGTTATTAATGCAGCCAACATGTTCAGAGAAAGCACTGGCATTACTAATCCTCAATGACACTGCAAGAGAATGCGTTAGTTTCAATCCTTACATGCTTTTCACCCTAACGCACGTTCTTTTGAACGCATAGAGCATTAAGGTACCAAAATTTTGCAATGTAAAAGTTCCTTCGTAAAATTCTGCAACCACCATTCTATTTGAAAAGTCAAGAAAGTGTTTGTTGAAGATAACCTCGGGTATGTCTCCAACACAGAGTAGCAGATCCTTGTAATGGGTCAAAGAGATGGTAGAAGGAAGATAAATGGTTAATGTAGAGAAACATGTAATGGAAATAAGAGAAGCACATGAATATAAAATAAAACTTAAAAGGCTAAAGTGAAGAAAATATGAGTGTGGAACTGTTGGGCATGGATCCCCCCCCCCAAGGCATGTTTTGGGGCTCAAAGCCCAAGTTTTGACCCAATCTTGTTGTAAAGCTCCGTAAATTGCGCGTGCGGAGTGTGAAAGTATAATAGAATCATAGGGTTGTCCACCTTAGTTTTGTAATGTAATGTCGGCTGAATAGACCTACCCATGGTCTGCGGACCATGGGATTGTATAAAGAGAGCGAGGCTCTAAGTGTAAAAGAGAGATAAAAGTAGAGAATAATAACAATTTTTAGTGATTGAGTCACAAGTGTAAAGTGTGTTTTTGGGTCATAGAGTAGGAGAAGGCTCTGCAGCTGAGTGCGCGGAGGCCTAGTAGTCCGCAACTGAGTGCGTGTACCCCTGCAGCTGAGTACACAGGGCGGAATCAAGTCTGTAACTGAGGAAGGAATTAATAAAGAGAATTTTATCATCATTCTATGTATCTGTTCTTGGGTTAATGCATGTTTGATATAATTTGCAAACATTGACATGGATTTAAATAGGAGCACAACAAATTACAGAGATAACGATAAACATAGAGACGTAGTAGAAATAATACTTCATTTCATTAATATAAAATATTGAAATATGCTTACAAACAAAAATGGAAATAAACCAGCTAGGGCGATGGTAGCTTATCTCTGAGAATAGATGTGGTGGCTACAAGCCTCTCAACTGTGTTATAATGAGGCTCGAAGGCCTATTTATTGTTGAGAAATAATGGAAAACCCTAAACATCCAAAAGCCTAACCCTAGAAGATGAAACGCCAAACTGTGGGCCTCGTTTGATTAAATTGGTACATCACCTTCCCGGGGTCGTAACTTTGGCATATGATCTCTGTTTGACACGCACAATATCTCGTTAGAAATATCTATTCAAGAACTACAACTTTTGGAAGATAAACATTAGTTCATGGACCCATGTTGCTCCCAGTTTCCCCAAAAAACATCTTTTAGGGCCTCAAAATGGCTCCGAAACTTTAGGACCTGAAAAATTGCTAAAAATAGTAAGTTGTGCTACAATTAAGAAAATTTAAAAAGATGAGAGAAACAATGCTGGGGGTCCAAGTGGACTTGCCAGGTGGCCACCAATATCCACCTAGATCATTCCTCCCCCCTTAGGAAGCAATAGTCCCTGTTGTGTTGAGTTCCTCCATGAGATGAGGAAACTTTTGCTGAACTTGGTCCCTAGTGAGCCGCTTGCCCTGGTGAAGGAGTTGGCCTGTTTTGACAACTCGATACAGTTGGATATTCTGTTGGCGAGTGTGCTTCATCTGTGTGTCCATGATCAGATCATTTGTAGCTTGTTCCATGCAATCTGGATTTAATTCTGTAGGTGTGAGTTGTTCTGCAATGTCAGATTTATCTAGCAAGGGTGGAAAGTATGGACGAAGGCGATCCACATTGAACACTAGGTGTAGCCCAAGGCATGGGGGAATGTTGAGCTCAAATGCATTGTCTCCCATAGCCTTGGTAATGGTGTAAGGACCATATCGTAGTGGTCTCAGTTTCCGATAGGCTCTAGTAAGACGTTCCTTTTGCAAATGCAACTAGACTTTGTCGCCCATCTGAAACTTGTGTGGCACCCGATGTTGATCATGTCGCTGCTTATACTTGGAATTTGATTTCTCCAGAATGTCATGGACCAGCTGGCGAATATGTTGGATGTGCTCAATGAAGTTGGTTACCTTATTTTTTTCAGACTGGACATGAGCCGAATCTATGTGAGTAGCTGCAAATGAGATGGCCACATCAATGCGACATAGTGGTTGGAATCCCAAGCCCACTTGAAAATGGATGTGGCCAGTTGAGCTTTGAAGAGCTCAATTGTAGCTGTGTTGAAAATAGGGGAGGATCTCCTCCTATGTGCATGGATGCTTTGAGTTGTACATCCGCAGAATGTGTACAATCATCCTATTGACAACCTCTGTCTGGCCATCAATTTGAGGATGGAAGGCTGTCGACTTAGTGAGTTTGTTGTCCAACATCGACCAAAGACTAGACCAAAATGTACTAAGGAATCAACTATCCCAAACTGAGATGATAGATTGTGGGATCCCAAAGTGCACCCACACTCGTTCAAAGAAGAGTTTAGCAGTGGCTTCTGCTATGATATTCTTCTTGCAGGACGCCATAATGGTCATCTTTGAGAACCTGTCGACGACCAAAAAAAATAGTCATTTCCATGCTTAGTGGAAGGAAGGCCTGACATGTAATCCATGGAGATGGATTCCCAAGGTCGACTAGGGGTAGGAAGAGGGGTATAGAGGCCTTGCTTCTTGATGGTCAGTTTAGTAATGGCGCAGGAAGTGCATGACCTGTACTTCCCAATAGAAATACTTTTGCAGTACTACCACCATTTTCTCAACCCCAAAATGCCCAGTAGCCCGTCTGTAGTGTGCTTCCAAAATCATCTTAGCACGTTCACTTGAAGGAACACAAAGGTGGCCCAGGTGGCATAACATGGCAACTTGGAGGTGAAAATCTGCAACATGTCGATCCTCCAAGAGAGTCTGGTATGTGTGGCCGAATTTTGGGTCGCTTTTGTAGAGAAGTGGCCAATCAAAAGTCTCGTGCCCACAAGAGTTGAGCACGGTGGTTAACACCATGATTGGTGGTCGACTGAGGCAATCTGCAACATTATTGGTGCTGCCCTTCTTATACTTGATATTCAAATGGAACTGTTGCAGGTATGTAGACCACTTCTGATGGCAATCATTCTGCAATTTCCCTTAGGTCTGTATGAACTGCAGGGGTTGGTGGTTTGTGTGGATGACCGTTTCCTTCCCCAAAATGTAATTCTTCCATTGTTGGTAGGCCTGCATAATTGAGTGCAACTATTTGTCATAAGTGGGAAACATCCAGACTGTGTCTGAAAGTGTCTCACTATGATATGCCACTGGATGCCTGTGTTGAATAAGGACTGTCCCAATAGCATAGTCAGAGGCATCTGTCTCGAACTCAAATGGTTGTTGTAAATCTTGTAACACGAGCATTGGTGTCGTGCATAGGCGATCTTTCAACTCTCTGAATGCCTTCCGGTTAGATTCAGACCAAAAGAATTTTTCTTTTGCTCCTCCCTTGGTGACTTGATTTGAGAGCCAAGTGATATGAGAAAAGCCCAACACGAACTTGTGGTAGAAGTTAGCAGGACCTGGAAAACTGTAGAGCTCAGTCAGTGTAGTTGGAGATGGCCAATCTCGAATTACTTAGATCTTGGCTAGATCCACATGCACCCGCTATTCATCAATAATGTATCACAGATACTGAACCTGATTCATGCCAAAAGTGCATTTCTCCAAATTGGCACATTGCTTGTGTTGCCGCAGTGTTTGGAGAACCTGTCGGATGTGGTGGAGGTTCTCTTCCCAACTCTGGCTGAAGATCAGGATGTCATCCAAGTATACCACTACAAATGAGTTGGTGAATGGCCGCAAGATGTCATCCATTAGCCTCATGAAGGTTGCAATAGTGTTCGTCAATCCGAAAGGCATAACTAACCATTCGAAAAGGCCCTCCTCGGCTTTGAAGGTAGTCTTCCATGCATCAGAGGGTTTGGTTGGTACCTCGTGATATCCTAACTTCATATCGATCTTGCTGAAATATTTTTCCCCCTTTAGTTTGTCTAGGAGGTCATTGATCTGTGGGATTGGGTACCTATTACGGACAATGATCTTCTTTAGCGCGCGATAGTCAATACAGAGTCTCCAAGTCCCATCCTTCTTCTGTAACAACACGATTGGGCTCCCACAGGGCGATGAACTCAGACGGATGTGACCTTTCTCCAGAAGCTCCTAAATATGCCTCTTGATTTCATTGTTCTCAAGAACAGAGCACCGATAGATTGGTCCATTGGGCGGTGACACACCTGGCGTCAGATCGATCGAGTGCATGACCTAACAATGTAGAGGAACCCCTGTAGGGGAGGTGAAGATGTCCTTGTAGTCCTCCACGACATTGTCCATCTATAATTGTCATGTGGAGGGGCCATGTCTGGAGGTCATCGCCACTGTTTTCTTCTTTTCTTGAGGGCGTATCATCAAGAAAACAAATTTCACGGTCTTGGAAATGAGCTCACTGCGTTGTTTTGTAGTAACCAAAGAGATGGCGGTAGGCGGTGCTACCTCTAGTATCCTGAAAAACTTATTTCCCAATGTAATAATAACAGCACAGGGCCTTGATTCATACATAGCATGTCGCTTCCACAAGTATGGTTGTCCTAATCATACATCACAAACTTCAAGGGGAGCAATGTCACACAATACCTCATCCATGAAGGCCTTGATGTTGTATGGAAGGTGGCGCTGCTGGCTCACGTGAAGATCCTTCCTTGGTGAAGCTACCTGATGGTGTATGGTTGTCGATGTGCTTGCGGTCGGTAAGCCCAACTGATTCACGATATCTGTTGAAATGAGGTTCTTTTGGCTCCTTCTGTCAACAATGAACTATTGCGGGGAGCCCTTTACCCACATCTGGGAATAGAAGAGAAGCTCGTCCTCCTTTGGATCTTCCGATTCCTCCTTCTGTATCTTCATGGTGGCAATGGTGGCATTGGGCTCCACATCGATAATTTTCTTCCCTATTTTATTCCCCTTGTCAGGTTTTGACTCAGAGTTGGAACATGCATCTGATTCTGAAACCTTTAGCTCAACCACTAGTGACTTCTTGGCCCGACACTCACTTGTGTTGTGAGTGGTGCTCTTATGAAACTCACAGCACTTTCCCGTGTCCTTTCGCAGCTTCATGATTCTTTTCTTTGCTTGCAACTTTGGTAGGTTGTCTTCACTCGTCCCGCCTTGGCTTTCTCCTTTGTTCTGCGGTTTGGGGGCACCTTTCCCTTGCTTCGAATTTGCAAATCCAAAGTCTCGCTTCTTCTGTCTAAACTTTTGCTCGACCTTGATGGCATATTGGTATGCCATGCTGAGTGAGGGGATGCTCAGGAATTCTATTTCTTCCTGGATGTACTTGTGCAGGAAGCCATGATATTTGAGTGCCAAATGCTGCTCTGAATCTTTGATACCTAACTTTGTGCAAAGGGTATGGAAAATATTGGTAAACTTTTGCACATCTTGGTCCCTTCTTTACTGCAGCATGGTCCACTTTATGTATTGATCCTCATAGCTTCGGACAGGGTAGTACTACTACTTGATGGCATCCTGGAATGAATCTCAGGTGGGTGCATTTGAAAATAGCGAGCCTATACTTTCATCCTTCATCTCCAAGTAGGTTTCCAACCAGTGCTTGACGTGGGGCCGCTTTTAGAAGAGCGAAAATAATCTTTTCCCGACTGGAAAAATCATGAACAGAAAAATAACCCTCTAGTAGATTTAAACATTTATCTACGACATCTGTGTCTATTTGAGCCTCGAAGATGGGGATTTCCAAATTAACTTGTACCTTAAAGGACATGGTGTTTCCAGAGGAGCTGCTGGAAGCTGATGTGTCGCCTTTGGGTAGCCGTTGAAGGATCTGGGCAAGGCTTTCCATAACCGCGTTCCTTTGTCTCTCGAGGGCTTCTTCTAGCAATATTTTTATAGGAACTCCTTCCCCCTCATCTTTCTTTTCATTCGCCATGGGAGGCCATTGATATTTGCGAGGCTGGTCTTGCGAAGGTTCGACCAGTTCAATTCTTAACTCTTGATATCCCGACCTTGTTGGAGACATGCAAAGAAAAACAGATAAAGAAAAGAAGACCTCTCTGACACCACTAATCCTGATTTAAACAGGAACGCAAAAAATTACAGAGATAACCATAAACATAGAGATGTAGTGGAAATAATACTTCATTTCCTTAATGTGAAATACTAAAATATGCTTACAAACAGAAATGGAAATAAACCAGCGAGGGCGATGGTAGCTTATCTCTGAGAAGAGATGTGGCAGCTACATGCCTCTGATCTATGTTACAATGAGGCGAAGGCCTATTTATTGTTGAGAAGCAATGGAAAACCCTAAACATCCAAAAACCTAACTCTAGAAGATGAAACACCAAACTGTGGACCCCGTTTGGGTAAATTGGTACATCAACTTCCTGGGGTCATAACTGTGGCATATGATCTCCATTTGATGCGCATAATATCTCGTTAGAAAGATCTATCTAAGAACTACAACTTTGGGAAGAGCAACATCAATCCACGGACCCATGTTGCTCCCAGTTTCCCCAAAAAACATCATTTAGGGCCTCAAAACGGCTCTGAAAGTTTAGGACTCGAAAATCTGCTAAAAATAGTAAGTTGTTCTACAACTAAGGAAACTGAAAAAGCTGAGAGAAACAAAGGTGGGGGTCTAAGTGGACTTGGCAGGTGACCACCAATATCCACCTGGATCAAATATATTGTTTATTTACTGCGCTCACCTATATGAATGATTTATGTTGTTAAGTATAACTTAAAGCATGCAAGTAGGCTAAGATAATCAACTAACATTGGAATACCACTAAAGTCTTGGGTAATAATGCAGAATTACAATGTTCAGCCCCTAAGAAGCGTTGCTCATATGCAGTATATTGGGTCATGAGATATGGGAAAGTGCGCATAGCGTCAAACCACAAACCACTTGAACTCATCATACATCTCTAGGGTGTGGAAACCTAGTTCTAGCACCCTCCCATACTACTTCGGGTGAGACCTTAGTCCACACTCAGCGAACTATTGCCGAAAGGGCTAGTAGTACCAAGATTTGTTTGGCTAAATTATCTCCGAACCTAGGTCAGGCACCAATAAGCCAACCAATGGTTCTGTTGTCGAGACTGGGATCTGCATAAGAGATGTCTGATGTCGTATCACTCGAATCCGACAAAGAAAGGAATTGAAGACTAGTTGGACAGGAAGATTCATGACTTCGTGGTGTAGGAAAATAGGAATCCATGATTATCGCAGGAAGAGTGGTTAGATTGTTACTTATATATAGAAATCCACAAAATTTTATTTGCATCTTTCCCCTCTGAGTTGTACGGGTGGATCACGAAGCTAGAAGATAGCCAAGGAAGGTGTAGCATTGACAAAACTATTGTGTGGACTCCAGAGTTGGTGCGCATACTAGAAACATTGGAAGATAATATCACGCATATTGTGGATCATTGGTTCAATCGAATTATAGGGGGATTTATCACCAAGTTCGTGGTAGATACTTCAGTCAGCTATAGTGAGGTAGAACAATGCTTCCTCAAAAGACTGCGAAATAAGTACGTTAAATCTTTGAACACTTGGATTAAAATGCTACTATGTGAAAAACGGGTTATGCAACTAAATTTATGTTTGGGGCTACGTGAAGTGGGAGGATCTATAGAAACGAAGGTAGTGCAGAGCTAGAAAGTAGCCCCTTGATTTCACCTTCACGAGAAAGTGAGGAAGATCTCATGAAGGTTTCACCAAGAAGTGCGATTAGTTTTATAAAGAAGTGAATTCCACGCATAGCACTTCCACCTACACCACTGCCAGTTTCACCATCTTCACACTCGTCGTTGCCCACACCACCTCTGCCACCAACACAGTTGAATATGGCAAGTGTGATAAAATTGCAGGTGTTCAAAGGAGTAGGGAACGAAGATCCAAACACATTTTCATTCGTGGTAAGGGTTGTATGGGAAGCGCAGGGAGCCACAGATGACAATAGAAAGAAAGAAACACTAGTCATCACTTTGCAAGATTGCGCACTGACTTGGTACATTAAGCACTCCAATGACAATCCAAATGCAGGGATCGCAAATATCCAAGTTGCGCTAAACAAGGAATATAGCAGACGGAATTCAGAAACATAGTCGATCGTTGTATTTAAGGAAATCGTGATGCTTCCAGTGAGACCCCTTAGGAGATGGATCAGAGACTAAAGGGTATGATTTGTGAAGCCAACCTGACCTTGACGGATGGGCAACACCATGGATAGTTTGTAGCATCGCTAACGCCACATCTAAGGAATGGGTTGTCACAGCAGAATCTATCCACTCATCTAGAGGCCTTGGAAATCGTAACGAGACTGCACGAGACCCCAATACAAGATCCCAACCTAGGAGTTCAACAGATCCACATGTAGCCGAAAAACTTGTGTCTTGAGATGCAAAGTTTAAAACAAGACAGGACAACTCGCCCAGAAGCGCACGAGGAGGTATGGTGCATAAAGTGCAAGGGTGAGGGACATGACAAGGACCATTTTCTAGTATTCATGAACTACCTGGCGGCAGGAGGACCAATGCCATTGAGACTAGAGGCACAAGAAAGATCAAGTGCGACGGTTGAATTATGGTGCACAATTTCTCAGATAGGAGGAAAGCATGCTACAGATAGCTACCATCTATTACATAAGTATACATAGAGTCCACAACAGTTCTTCTATAACCTCTGTGGGTTAGTAGGCCATGATGAGTGCACCTGTAGAAGTTATGAATTAATGATGGATCAGACTCCTACCTACATATTTCAGACCGAAACATGGGCCCTCGATCAAAATGCAGGGATAGTGCACACTGGACTTCAGGTGCGTAGAGGACGTCGAGGTGGAATGGGACCAGTAAGAGGTCACAGTCAACTAATTTGTTACAGTTGCGGAGGGCTAGGGAATTATCCCCGTGACTGTACAAATCCAATGAGACCATCATGGTTAGATTGTACCTAGTTTGATCATGAGACAGAGGTCTGTCCCACAATGATAGCAAGGTTGCGTGACAAAGCAGCACTCCAACTTCCCTCGACTCAAAACGTATAAATGATGAGGTTCGAGCTATGCAAGGAAGACCTGAATGTAAATATAGTGCTCCGAAGTGGCACTAAGATGGAGGATGACAAGGGAAAGCAACTCGAAGAATGTGCCTAGGTTCGCAAGGCTCCCACAAAGGAACCATAATTTGATTTGGACTGCATTAAGGAGACATTCATGCAAGCTAAGAAGAGTTTCACGGAGGCCTCCACTTCAGGTAGTAAAGACAAACTAGGATAAAAAATGGAAGGAGATGCAAGAACTGATAACTAGATGTGTTGGGACCGCGCCAGGAGAACTGCGTGTAGTATGGAAGCTCGGGAAGCACACAACGTTAATAGGAAGAGAGATGAGATTGATCACACAGATCGAGGAATATGAAATGGATCAAGTGATTTTCGATCTAGGATTGGACGCGAACGTCCTACCCAAGCAGACATGGGAGCACATGGTTAGGCCTACGTTGTAATGGTCTACTATTCAATTGCAAATGGAAAACCAGCAGAAGATCCTACCTATAGGAAGATTGCAGGAAATAACAGTAGATATTGAAGGCGTGAGCACACTTGCAAATTTCAAAGTGATAGAGATTGTTGATGAAAACAATCCCTATCCCGCACTACTAGGAATAGATTGGGCCACTGACATGAATGGAGTGATAAATCTAAAGAAGCACAAGATGATTTTTGAGAACAAGTCACTGTGCGTAGTGGTACCTTTAGACCCTGCGGAAGGAATGTGCTACACAGAGTTGGTTTGCAACTATGATAGCAATGACGATCTAGACTATATTTGCAAGATAACTGCATGGGAGCAGGACTGGGTGAATCCAACAGCGGATGGCAGGCTCTCATGGGAGCACGAAAGCTCCTACACCTCATATTCGGAAGAGGAAATAGAATGATGCAAGAACTGGTTACAAAAGGTAACCACGCTCAACTGCAACATGATGATAAGGTCATTGCACTATGTGGCAACAAAGGTAAGAGATTTTCCTATGTATGGCGGGTTGATAGAGGTGGATGATTTCCTGAACAAATTTGAAAGAGAAGTGTTGGAACAACGATGCTTCAATGCTCTGAAATGGGTATTGCGCGCTACACTTGCAAGGTGGTGGGGTACGCTCCAGCAGAATTTTGAGGACTGGCGTGAATGTAGAGAAATGATGCACCTATGATTTGGGAAGCCTTAGATGTGGATGAAAGCCAATGATGATGGATAAAACAACCCGCACGCCCACCTGTCCAGATGGGTATAGGCATACAGTGCACAAACTGCGAAGGCATACCGTCGGCATAGTAGGAAACACGATTGGTGAGTACGAATGAGCAAGGCATTGGCGTGAACAATGACAAGGAAGTATGGTAAGACCAAGCATGCAAAAACATATTGATGTAGAAGCTTTTGACAAAGTACGCAAAGCACTGAACATGGTCCCCAAACTTGCGCGTACCAGTGGTTCTATGGGCTTATAGGACCATATGCAAAACCCTGACTACACAGGGACTTCCGACGTTGAAGTATGAAGCAAAATTTGTAATCCCTTGGATGGAAAGCCTAGTCTGTGCATAGAAGCACCCGTAGATATGATGGTTTACGAAGCCCGGAAAGAAGAAATCACATAGCTGCAAGAAACAGAACGCATGGGACTTGAGGAAGAAATCCAACAGGGAAACCTTAGACTCCAAGAACTTGAAAAGATAGGGTACGGTTAAGAAAGAAAGCACGCTGGTGGACATGGAAGTCAAGAAGCTGGACGACGAGATAAAGGAAGAGTTTCTCACTAGAAAAACAAGGATAATAAGGCAAGATGTGTATGATCATACTGAAAATTTTGAGAACTATCGTCGTGAATTGATTAGTTTGATGCCTTGCCTTGCACCGCATATTGCTAAGTATAGTGACCAGGGTAGCACATTGCAAATGGTGAAGTGCGCGATGCTGACCATAACAATAAAAGGTGTGGATTCTCAAAGAACCATAATAGAGGATAGGATGGAACTCCACACGAGTGGTGTGGCCACTTGAATAGCAAAGGGAAGGACAACCTTAGCACTCCACGCAATTGGAAGCGTATGCGGGACTATAAACTATTTTGCCCAGGGGCTCCATGATATTGGAGATGTGTGTAGAAGCAAAGAGTCACAATGTCTGCAACCGCGCATAGGGGGCTGTGCTGCCACGCAGGTTGGCCAGAAAGTGACCGTTGAAGTCACTATTCATGATGGGATGCTCGACTTGAGGCCAAATGGAGCAGGTGGTAGGCATTTAAGACGCGATATATGGGCAAGATTTGGGAAAATCTGTTGCAAAGAAAGCATTAAGGAACCAGAATTGGGGGGAATGGCCGAATTTGAATTCAAAAAGCGCTATAAAATACAAAGGGCTTCCCAAGAAAAAACACTTTGTAATTTGTGAATTGATCACTGGAGTGTTGTGAGCCGAGTGTTGATTGAGCCCCTGAATTCGCGAGTGACAGATTACAACATAGATAAATGACAACAACTAAGGATGGTATGGGGTTAACAGAAGTGACCGCCAAGGAGGCCGTTCCAGACCCTAATTATGGGGGATGTTCCACAAGGTGTCAGGATTGTGGCAGAAGTCCCGAAATCACCGCGCACGCCAAGACCCAAGAAGCACAAACGAGAAATGGCTCCTTTACGTGTGTCCCCGCAGAACTCGTTGCGCAACAAGCTATCAATGGAGGAGAAAGGGAAAGCTGTCACTATAGAAACATATGAAGAAGAAAAAGATTTGCAGGATCTTACCATTGTAGAAGAAGAAGATGAAAGCATAGAGGTGGATACTTTGCCGAGGCACTTTGCGAAAAAACTACTTGCCTATGTCCCCCCATGGAAAGGGCAGGCCAAAGTGCCCAAGGACTTGGATTGGACCAAGATCTCGCTCCAGACCCTGCTCCTCCTAGATGGCATTATGTTTGAAGGCACGCACCTGGGCCATGTGCCGACCATGAAATTCAAAGATTGGGACCTCGGTGACCATGAGAAGTTCCCTCACCTTGAGACCAGAAACCTCATGAAGCAGAACACTGTAGGGCATTAGAGTCAGTGAAGTGGTTGCATGGAGTGGAGAAGGCCAGGTTGTTGAACCTACTTTGGGTTTCCGCATTTCCACCATTCCCCAATAACCATTTTCATCATAAGGAAACTGCTCTGCCTGGTGCATGATGGGTGCTTATGGTTAGAGGAGCCCATCCCCATCACGGCAGACTTGATTCATTGTGTCTCTCAACTTCCATACAAAGGAGAATACCCCACATCCATATCAGAAGGAAAGGGCAGTGATTTGGCTATCGCAGAGGTGATGAAGAAGAAGTACAAGTTGGAAAAGAGGAAGAGGGGCTACGCCATCTCCTGCATCAAGGACAAAGCAGTACGCGTACCAACCCAAATCCTCGCAGGAAAAGTTATGCACAAGTGTCGCGCAGACGAGGTACTAGCGCTAGTGGTCACACTAGCCGAGTAGTGCACAAAGGGGGTCTAGTTTAATTGGTCTATATTCCTCTGCATAGAATTTTTAGAGAATTGCCTCAAAGCCCAGGAATAGGGCAAAGTATTCCACTATGCATGGTTGTTGCTATCCATAGTACTCGCAGCTCAGGAATTGCCGGAGCATAGTTAATTCCCCATAATTGATAGAGATTTATCAGAGGTCATGAAGTATGCTTCGCTCTGGGCCACGAAGCATGCCAACAAGATATGCGAAAACAAGATCTTCTAGGTGCTCATGGAGATGAACATCCAAATGTGGATCAACCGTAAGTCACAATTGTTACCCATATTTTACAACAGTCTGTTGAGTTTTAAAGAATTTAAGGCAGACATGCATAACGTATATATCAGGAAGTGCAAGGACTTGACAAAGAAGTGGAGAAAGCTACCCTTTTTAGCCACTAATGACACCATTTTAAATGTCTTGGAGACATGGCCACCAGAATGGCATGTCCCAAACATTGCAGAAACTGAGAAATAGGCACACCAAAAGAAGAAAGACGATGCCAAGCTGCGCATCACACAGTTGGCCGAAAAATGCAGGAAGGAAATAGCTGTAGCAGAAGTGCGGACAACATGGGACACGACACAGAAATAAGTTGAGTAGGAAAAGGCCGCAGTAGCAATAGCTGCAACTGCGAAGGTGGGCTATAGCCAAATAATGCCTTCAGAGGGGTAGGAGACAGAGGAAGCATAAATAGAAGAAGGAGGTGTGAACCCATGAATTGCGTCCCCATAGTTGAATCACCAACATCCAGTAGAGCAAGCATGATCCTGGAAGAAGGTCATGGCCTCGAAATTGTTCATCGACCTGATCACCCTAACCGAGGGTGATCTACATGACATTGGCAAGATGGTGCGCGATGTCACAAATGAGGCTCTCCAGGATTTCACGCAAGAGCACGAGACTGTGTTGGGGGGCCTCAAAGCACATTTGTAGGACTTAGAGGTGTGGCCCCCTTAGGTTGGTACCCTTTCAACCAACCTCATAGTCTGATCCACGGAATTAGAACAAATGTTGCGCGCAGAGATGACGAACACAATAGTGTTGCCGGAAGGGCCTCTAGTGACGTCAAATGAGGATGATAGGTTTTCAGTTAGCACAATGAAAGGTCTCGATGTGCATCTAGCTGCCCTTCTGCGTGAGACATTATATCTATTGTAGGAAGGGATAACGATAGAGTTGCGCGCTAGGGAGAGCCATGCGCTCCAAGTCCCTAGTGAGCAGAAGATAAATATCGAACAACTCATCTTGCAGCATGATGAAACATTGTCACAAAATCAACAACTGGTGTAGGTGATAAACAATTCTTGCCGAAGCATCCTGGAGTTGGCCATCCCAGCAGATACACCAATGGAGGTGTGGATCCACAGGTTAGCAACTGGAGTCTGCGAGGCCAGGGAGGAAATGACAAAGGTTCAACTTGAGATAAATCTTCAGATCACCGAGCTATTGTTAAAGGTGCAGCCATCGACTCCCCTCAAAGTTAGAGAACAACACTAGAACTATCATAGTGGGACTGGAGGAAATCAGAAGTGTAGTGCGATATTGCACCAGCATGTTGGAAGAATCACTTGATGTCCTCACAACTCTGCAAGAGGACCCCAACATCTAGCACTTAGAGACAGAGGTGCGAGAACTCCAACAACAATATGACAATGTCTAAGGAACTGTGCAGATAGTGGTCCTCACCCAGCGGCTTGCGAGGATGCAACAGGCTAAGGTACTGAAGGAGCAGGAGGATGCAACATGACATAATTAGGCAGTCCTAAAAGCATGCATCCAACCTTGGATTGACGAGGCCTTCACCATCACGATAGACATCGAAGGCAAGCTTGCGAACATACATGGGATGCACACTTTGATGTAGAGAAGCACCCCAGACACAGAGGTCTCAGAATAGCATATGCAGCAGATCCAGTAAGCAGTAGCTCAGTGCGTTGCTAACCTCCTCACAATTCGATAACAATTCGAGGGACTGCGCAAATATCACCGCACCGACAGGGTGACTCAAGGGTGAGTCACGATGTTTACGTTGGGGGCCTATTGGGCGTGGAATCCACCCCAAGGCATGTTTTGGGGCTCAAATCCTAAGTTTTCACCCAATATTGTTGTAAAGCTCCACGAACTGTGGGCACAGAGCATGAAAGTATAATAGAGTCACAGGTTTTTCCACCGTAGTTTTTTAATGTAATGTTGGCTTGATAGACCTACCCATGGTGTACGGACCATGGGATTGTATAAATAGAGTGAGGCTCTAAGTGTAAAAGAGAGATAAGAGTAGAGAAGAATAACAAGTATAAGTGATTGAGTCATAAGTGTAAAGTGTGTCTTTGGGTCGTAGAGTAGGAGAAGGCTCTGTAGCTAAGTGTGCAGAGGCCAGTGTGCTGACCCATGTTTTTTAGTGCGTTTTGTGGAGTTGAGTCTATAACCGAGGAAGGAATTAATAAAGATAATTTTATCATCATTATGTGTATATGTTCTTGGGTTAATGTATGTTTGATATAATTTGCAAATATATTATTTATTTACTGTGCACACTTGTATGAATGATTTATGTTATTAAGTATAACTTAAAGCATGCAAGTAGGTTAAGATAATCAACTAACATTGGAATACCATTAAATTCCTAGGTAATAACGCAAAATCATAGTGTTCAGCCCCTGAGAAGGGCTGTGCGTAGGTAGTATATCGGGCCGCGAGACACGGGAAAGTGCGCGAAGCAACCTCCGCGTAGGGTCAAACCACGAACCACTTGAACTCATCAGATATCTCTAGGGTGTGGAAACTTGGTTCTAGCACCCTCCCATACTACTTCAGGTGAGAACTCAATTTGTACTCTGCGGGCTGTTGCCTAAAGGGCTAGTAGTATCGGGATTTGTTTGGCTAAATTCACTCTGAACCTGGGTCAAGCCCCAATAAGCCAACAAGAACAATAATGAATGTGAAGCAAATGTTAAAGTGGATGTTCAGACATTAGAAAGTTTCAAGTCAAAGTTAAAGTCAAGTATGAAGGAGGAGTTGAGTTCAAAGAGAGATAGGGAGCACGTACTTGAAAAAGAAAAGGGAAAAATATTATGTCATTAAAGGAACACAAGAGATACTCCCACCCATTACCCTTGACATTATTTTATGGTGTTGGTGATACAATGAAGGATCACTGTGATGAGCATTGCTCACAAATTAAAATATTACAAGGAAATAGAAAGGCATGACCAATTATAATCAAAGGTTGTGATCCACATCCCATAGCTATAACATGGACGTAAAAAACAATTATTTATAACAATATTGAATGGTTCAAATTCTAAGAGGAATCTTTGTTTTGTGGATGATTTCGTTGGTTGTTGTTCTAAGATGGAAATGGCATGTTGTTGACCTTCTAGGGAACCCCATCATATATAATTTGTAAGTCTGCAAATGAAGAATGTTGTTTGGCTTTCTAAAAAAGTATGATAAGTTGTAGGAAAAACCCTAAGATGATTCATCTCTAAGATTGTAGGAACGCTTTAGTGATTTGGACATTTATATTGAGTAAATATAGAAGAGATTCTTGATGTATTTATTTGTTATGAGTTTAGCATGACAACATATTATTTGTATTGTTAGTCTATTTAACTTTCGAATTGAAATTATAATCATTGGTGGTTTGGTTGTGTAATATACTTTGTAGATCAATCTTTTGCTTACATTATTGAGAAAACTTGAAGCCAAAGTAATAAATACATATATGCATGGTCCTTGAATAATGATAAAAACACATTTTTCATCAAAACAAGAGAAAAACTCTTGAACACAATATACATATTAAGATAATATACATATTAAAATAATTCCCATAACATGATTTACATACTTACTTTATTCAATAATTAACTATAAACTTTAAATGTTGTGATCCAATAATCCAATAAACATATTTAATATTCAATTCACCGATATCCCTATATTAATAAATAAAATTATCTCATTATAAATATTTTGCTATAAATTACTTTATTGAAAAAAATATAAATAACCTAACATTTATCTTTCTTAGTGTATAAATTACTATAAATACCTTTTGACATTCTGAATTACTATAAATACCTTGACATTCTAACCCATCAAAGCCTAATCCATGTCAACTAACTTTATAAAGGAAGAAAAAAGCCAAATCTCTCAAAGGCAAGCATAAATTCTACATATCTACGTAAACTCTGACTTTGACCTTCGATTTTCACAATATATTCATTTAATTTTTAAAAGCATTCTTAGAATGGTAATACCACAAACTTTCTTTAAATTTATTTGATTTTAGCAAACATTATAATAGTAATATCACCAGCCTTCTTTTTCAAAGGTCTTCATCATTGCTAAAATGGAAAACGCAAAAGAGACACTGATGTGAACACGTTAGTACTTCATTTCATGTGGGGTTATGGGAAGGAACTTTGTTTATCAAAGGTCTTCGTCATTGCTAAAAATGAAGATACAAAATAGTGGCTCATGCTAAACTTCTGCATATTTCATTATATGGGTATCACATGCAACGTTACACGTCAATTATTCCCACGAACATTGCTAAAAGAAAAACCTCACCATAAACGAAAGAGACGTAACCATGCAGTGCATATCATTAGAGAGGGATCTCATTTTTCGTGTAGCATCTAACAGAAAAATGAAGAGCTCAAGAGTGAATTTCACAAACCAAGTTTAGGAAGTGCAGGAATATCATTGAAAATAATATGGAAATTATAGGAAGATGAAAGTAAAAATTTAATGAAGAAATTATAAGAAAGTGATTATTTATATATATAGATATATATAAAATAGAAATTAAGTTGTAATTTTGGTAATAATTGATATTTTGATATATCAAGTTTATATTAGTTATATATTTTAAAATTATTATTTAAAATTGAAATAGTTTTTATAATTGATTAAGAGTATTTTTTTAATTTTATCAAGATCTAAATTTATTTTATAAAAGTGAAGCTTATAAGAATGAAAACCTGGAAAACACTATTTTCTTATAAATCACTAATTAGTAATTTAGTGATAACTCTCTTTGCTCTTTGTTTTATAATTGAGTTGGGATAAATATTACAATCTTAAAAAAAAATAACATTTAAGTTGGTAACTTTTGCTTCGCTATAATTGTTAATGGATATCTTGGTACTGAAGCCCAAACTTTTTATGTGTTTTGATCATTTTTTTAATGAAAGATTGGATTGCTTAAAAAACAATGTTCCATAAGTAATCAATGCCCTTTATCCCATGCTACCATTTATTATAATGACCAGCGAAATCTATAATATTTTTATATTCTCTCACAACATTTCATTTCAAATGTATATTTATTATAAGAGAATTTCAAATCATCTATATTTATTATAAGAGAAGAGATATAGAAAATTTCAATATTTAAAAAAATTACCAAAAACAAATTGGAAAAGATATTTTTATACATTTACAATTATGTAATTATTAAATTTGACTTATAATTATAATTTAAAAGATAAAAAAATATTAATGGATTACCCGAGCAATGGTAAATGCCACGCCTCAGGTTGCTTCTGCTACTTCGATGGTCACTCCTATTTGGCAGACTAATTTAGTGTGAAAATTACATGTGCATCTTAAATCAGAACAAAAATGATTATTATCAGTTTGCTTCTCGTGGTTATGGTAATGATAGCCCACTACGATAAGTAAATCAGTCCGAGTCTGGTTGAATGAAGGGATTCTGTTTGTGATGAAGTTTTTTCGTTATATAATTTTTTACTTTGAAATATATGTGTTATATATGTAAGAAGGTGATTCACCAATATAGTTATTTTTAAAATATATTATTTGAATGGGTTTTATAGTTAAGAGTACGGGTTTCCTCTTAAGAGGGTATAGGTTCAAAAATATAGAGGGTAGAATATGTATGTTTTGTTCAAAAATATAGAGGGTAGAATATGTATGTTTTTATAGACATAAAAGTTAAATTGTTGTGTGAATGTAGATCCCTTGTCTCATAAACAAGAAGGGGATCTCATACACCAATTTGGTGTATGGCTTGACAGTGACCTTAAAATTGAATAATAATAACATTTTTTTGAACATTTGATATAAATACAATCTGTTTAGATATTTGGTATAAATATAATAATTCATATGGTTTCATGTATAAGCAAAAGCAACCTATTAAATTTCCTATATGGAGGACAAAAATGTAATGTTGAGTTAAATGATTTTTACTTTATTTTTTCTTTCCATAAATGGATTTTACATTGCACATTAATTATTAAATTAATTATATAATACTTTTGTTTTTTCATTTAAGTTATAATGTGATTTAGGTAAAATTAATATAATGTGTTTACTTATAATAATAGTTTATGTAAATAATATTTATTCCAAAACAAACTATGTTATTTATAATTTAAATAAGTTCAGTTATGCATGTAAATTTACTGATTAAGAATATATATTTTTTCTCTTAAGAAGTTATATCTTGAAATTTAGAAGTGTAGAGTATATATATATCTCCACAAACTTTAACATTTAAATTACAACCAATAAGTAAATTCCTTATCACACAAATAACAGATTTTATACACTCATCAATATTTTGTGACGTAAAGATTTGTATTGTATGCAATAAGAGATTTATGTTTTGGACATGAGAAGTTTGTTGGATTGCTAATAGGCCAGCCAAACCAAATAAAGAGCTTGGATTGTTCCAAAATTGGAAAAGATGAAAGAAATTTTTTGACTACAAAATCCAAATTATCTAGAAAGACAAGATGACTATTGCAAACTTTCTTTAGTTAGGTTTATGACAAGAGAACATAACGATAAATAAAAATTACAAAGTTAGTTGCACATGCATAAATATTTTTAGTGTCCATGGATTTTACATGTATCATGCAATTTTTATGAGTCTAAGGTCCATCACCATCAGGAATTTTCGCACCTGAGTTAGGGATTGAATGGCATCATTCTCATTATGGTCTAGCATGACTCTGTCATGGAGGAATTTGATATCCCAATAGATATCCATTGTATACATGTATTGATTGTGTCTACCCCTTTTATGCCCAACTTTGGGTACCCAATCAACAACATTAGCAATCACCTCATTATCTATAACGTTGTGTCTCTCATTGGACATCTCTTGTTCAACCTAAGTGATCTCTTCCTGTATTGGATGGGGGGTCAATTCCCTATAGAGTGTTGTTGAAATTCCAGCCCAAGTTTAGGCTCTTGAGTGGCCTCGGTCTTAATACTGCAAAGCATTGCATCTGACCTTGGGTCACTGAGAGGGAGAGGTGTCAACCCAGGGCTGGATATAGTGATTTCTTTGAAATCACGTCTTAGGTTGCCAACTGTGTCCCCTAGGAATTGACCATGGGTACAAGAAGTTTCATTTGCAAAGAAATGAATAAAACTAAGTTTAAGGTGATATTTTAAATTGTGAACTTCATAGAAACCAAACAAATTGAAATTGGTGTCAAGTACGTCACTCTAGAGGGGGCACACCGAGAGGCCATTGCTGCTCTTCCGATACAAACAACCTATCACACAAAAGCTTGATGAATTTCGACCCCAGAGTGAATCCCAGGAAAGTTAAATTTCCAATTAAGTTGATGCCATTTGCACTCTAGGAAGAGGGAATAAGAAGATTATTTATTGGTTTCCATCCAAGACTCAGAGTTGGCCATGGAGAAAAGTCATAGAAAAATCTAGTTTATGTGGTTTTGAAGGTGACCTTAGCATCTGACTGTGGCTCTTGAACTGTGAGGGAGGGCTTGAAAAGGAGAGAAACCATTGAGACCACATTGAAATAAGGAGGTTTGTCTCTAGAATCATCATAACATGCATGTATAGCCGCAATTATTAACATTGCTGATGGGTTTTCTTTGTGTACTATGACTTGTAGGTTCTATGCTTACAACAAATATATCCCTTGTTGAGAAAGCTTTAGACCAAGTAGTAAATAGAAAATACATTTCGATATATACATGGTCCTAGTCTTTTTTTCATCTATGAAAAAAGAGGTAGGAAAACATAAGTGAAATTACATTTTTTATTATGTCAAGAAGCGCATTTTATAGCCAAGTATGAGTGTGATGTGTGATTCCACCTTTGATCAAAATGGATCTAACACATGTCCCTTTCAAAAAAAGAAAAATATTGTAATTAAAAAAATGTAGGCTATAATAAAAATAGAAATGAACATACATACTTAGTTAGTTTTAGTCAAAAACATTGTAAAACAGTAAGAATCCCACTCTCACTATGCATCATTGTGTTTTTTGTGAATATTATAGCTCAGAATGAGATGTGTAATTCATATTACAAACTAGTATGAAGATGACATGGTAAAGATATTTCACATTCACTCTCAAAGCCACAAATAAAATATTTCTATGTTAAATCTTGAGAGAGATAAGTTGATTTGGAAAAAAAAAACATCTTTATTTTTTTCCTTTTAAATATTTCAATATAGGACTTAAATGAAATGTTTAGGCATCCATGTTACATACTATATATATATATATATATATATATTATATATATATATTATATATATATATATATATAGACACAGGCATCCATGTTACATACTATATATATATATTATATATAGAGACACCAATAGGAAAACATTTCAATGCTGGGAAGAAATAATAAAAAATAAAATAAATGAGCTACTTCCTAATAAAATGAAGATATGTAATTTAGTCAATCGTTAATATAAAATTGATAGGTAACATTTAAAAGATATTAATAATAATAAAACTATTCAACGTGGGTCATAAATAAAGTATTTCACCATGTAAGGTTAAGTAATATTGACATGTATTTAAAACTATATTAATAACAAAACAAAACATTTTGATATAGAGAATATACTCCATAAAAAATATTTTTATGTCCATATTACTTAAAATACTTCAATTTCATTTATGCATATGTTATATAAATAAATTAAAAAAATATTATGGTTAAAACATTATAAAACATTAGGTAGTTTTACTACTTTACATTTTGGTCATTTTTTAACAATATTTAAAGGTCAGTTTAGTAGGAATGACTTGTCGAAATTTCAAATTTATGTTGTGTAGTCTACATAATCCATGTGTTCAAGGATACTTTCAAAGTATTGTATCCATTTATGTAATTTTAAACAATGAAAATTTACATATGGTGTGTGTGTGTGTGTCTATGTATATATATATCATATAACCACAATAGATCAAATCTCTTGAGGCTCAAAATTTTTTTGATGCTTTGCACTCGAAAGGAATTTTGCATAAGAGATTTGATCTCTCGGTGCATAATAGATCAATAAACAAGAGAGATTTAAACTAGTATAGTTAATAAAACATAGACCCAATAAAACCTACTAAAAATTAATTTTTTGATGGACTCGCAAGTGTTGTTGCAAAATCAAAATGAATGCTTCTACCAATGAGTTTTTTACATGTTCTAATATACAACTTTCCTCCCATGTGAAAAGTAAAATTACCTAGTTAAGGCTTTAATCTAATCAATGCATAAAGTCCTCTTGCTTTAATAATATGTAAGCAATTAACAAAAGATAATACAACATCAAGAAATGATAAGACAAGTAACAAAAGACAATGACATACATTTGAATTTATTCAATCCTTTTACATTGACCGAGTGGAAAGAACTTGAACAAATGGATAAAAAGAAACAAATAAATGATATTGTTGTTAGAAAAAATGACAGAGAACAACTACACACAAAACAAAACCACATTTGTATATATTTATTGATCACAATAATTACACATATACAGGACATAAATCTCTAACTTCCACATATTTAAATCTTGAAATAAACTCATAGATACGAAAGAAAAGCCTCAAGATTGACTCCTCATGACTCATAATGACAGCTACACATGACATGGAAACATTACTTCCAATACCCTCCGTTAATGGTTACATGGAAAACATTGAAAACATGTATTAAAAAAAACGATAATTTATGTCTGACTGGTCTTGATCAACACTCACATCCACTTTGGAATCTCACAAACAATTTTCTTTCACCACCACCTCTTCGAGCTATCACTTGACCTCCATTTAAAATGTAACCGCCTCTAACCATCATTGATGAAATTTGCAAGATCAACAATATTGACAACTAAGAGTCATCATATAATGAACCATCCTATGGACCAACCACCATTTGTCATATTTTTCATTTTCGATTATCCTTCAGTTGCTAGGATGGAGGTCTGGATACGGATTGTGTTCAAAATTTGATCAAACAACTTGACCTTACTAACATGCAATAATTTCAGTTTCAGACATCGAGGCTTCCAGTTTAAGAACCACCAACCATTTTTACGACCAATAAAAACAAATAAGAATTGATGTTTTGAACATGAGAGCTTCCAGTTTAAGAATGACCAACACTTTTTATAACCAATAAAAACAAAAAAATCAACCACCAAAACATACAGAGACAAAATCAATAACTTTTTTTATTGATTTGTGCAAATAAGATAAAATATAATAATAATAACTTTGCATATTGATATTTCCATTATATTTGTAGCATTTGGATCTCGATCTCTAGATAAACAATACCACATGTTATTAGTTCAGATCTAGAATGAAAAATATCAACATTCCACCTGCATGTCGCAATTGTACATCTTGCACCATCTAATAATATTGAGAACCACCATTTAAAACATGTAGACATTTCTCTCAATTGTAGATCCACACTAGATCAAAATAAATCTATGTTGATCCAACTTATTCACACGTAAATATCCTCTTCTTTAAGAAATATTTGTCCACAATGAAACCTTGCACAACAACAAAAACATTGGATCTTCACTATTTTCCTTTGCATGCAACTATCCACAATCCACACACAAATCAAATATTCACAGAAATAATAGATCAAGCACTCTATTAATCTAATCTATATACAAAGAAGTATCAGGACAAAATTTGTAGGATCTCAGGCCCTCTCATTAGAGAGTTCGGGTTGAACCAGCTCTGATACCATGTTAGAAAAAATGAGAGAGAGTAATTACACACAACACAAATCCACATAGTTATATCTTTATTGATTGCAATAGTTACACATATATAGGACATAAATCTCTAAGTTCCATAAATCTAGATCTTGACTAAACCTCATACATACGAAACAACCTGTAGATTGACTCCTCGCGACTCATAATGAAAAGTAAACATGACATGGAAGCATTAAATCCAATAATTACTAATTAAAAGAAAGAAAAATGAAAATAATATATAGGAATGTTAAAAAAAGGAGCATAAAAAGAAATTGAAAGCAAATTAACCTATAAATTAAACACAAAAATTATGTAGAAAATTTGTTCGGGAAAAAAATATAGAATATTGTTAGAGCTTTTATTACAACCAGTCTATTTTCATCTTAATTGTAAGAGTATAAGTTTTATTACAACTAGTGTATTTCCGTCTTAACTCTTCATCTACCAAACATCTAAAAAGACGAAATCTCTTTTCACTCTAAATCTCAAAATATTTAATCAAATCCAAAAATAAATCTAGACTAATAATAATTTTATTATTTCATTCAAAACTTTGAAATTTTATAATTCAATAATCCAACAGACATATTTGATATTGATTTCACTAACAACACTACATTAAAATCATTTAAAAAAAATATATCGATATAAATATCCTATATTTAATTAGGAAAATGATATAGCATAACCAAAAGACCCATCATTTATCGTAGTTGGCATTATACTTGGAGTTATAAAAGAATATTAAAGACTCTAGTTAGCATTATTGTTGGAGTTATTAATGAATATTAAAGGCCTTATGACATTCCAACCTAAGAAACCTAGTGCATGGGAAATAGTAAAAACAACGAAACCTATCAAGCTCATGGATAAATTCTCTAAACTCTAACTTTGTTCTTCAATTTTCACAATAAAGCTATTTAATTTTTAAAAACAATTAATCTTTCTTTAATTTTTTTTTTAAGTAAATTATTTTACAGTGGTAATTCTACAAACTTTCTTTATCAAAGGCCTTCGTCATTGTTAAAAATGAACACACAAAGAGGCACTCATGTGAAAACGTTTGTATTCCATTTCATGTGGTGTTATGGAAAGGAACTCCCTTGATCGATGGAGCGACACTCCCGACCATTGTAATAAATTCTCACATATAATAAAAGAAGTTCTTCTCTTGCATATTGCTGGCGTTTATATTGCCGTTTATCATGTTATTATGATAGTTTCCGCACATTATAAAATATTTGATGGTTTACATGAATGAATGAAGGCGTAGTTCGTAAAGTAACATAATTATGAAGAAAGTTGGTTACTTAGGCAGTGCCACACTCGGCCAATTAAAGGAAAAAAGAATTGGGGGCGTGACACCCTCTGTCTCTCTCTTCACCCTCCATCTCAGTAACTATCTCCCTACCTCTCTCCTTTCCCCCCCTCCCTTCCATCTCTCATTATTTGTCTTTATATCTCACCCCAAAACATACACGCTCTCTCTCCATCTCTCCCTTGTCACTCCCTCTGTCTCTCTCTCTCCACTTTTCTCTCTCGATGTATTTCTTACTCACTCCCTTTCTCCCCCTCCAACTCCATCTCTCTGTCCCTCCCTCTCAAGTCCTCTCTCTGGTCCTTCCCCTCTCTCCCTTTCTCTCCTACCTATTTCTCTCCCCATCTCTCTCTCCTATCTCTCTCTCTCTCCAGCCTTGTCACTATCTCCCTCCCTCTCTCCTTCTCTCCCCCCCCGCCATCCATCTTTGTGTCTCCATCTCTCTCTCTTACCCTTCTCCCCCTCTATCACTCCTCTCTTTCTCTCTCT